>WEDG01010605.1:0-104332 GCA_017591395.1 Schistocephalus solidus | reverse complement strand
ACAGATCTAACATTAAGTAATATGACATCTAGGGTAGTGATGATCAACCAAGGAAGTTCCTTTGGTGTACCAATCATGGTGTGCCTCAGAACGTAGCTAGGAGAAAAGAAAGCCAGATAACTATTCTTCTTAACTATGATTTTACTGTCTAGTATATGCCCACCCAGGGACTAAGAGCTCTGGATGCATTTTATTGATTAGCCGGAGGGTCAGATGAGCGAGAGGATGTCATAGTCACCCAGGCAATGGCAACAGATCAAGATGAAATCGAAGAGTTTACCCGACAGATCCCCTTAACATCCAAGCACATCTGAACAGTAACTGTAGGGGATCCGTTGTGACGAAAAGCAAAGGACTTCATTTTTCGGAGCAGGCAAAAGAAGGTGGGAGTCCACCCACCGATAAGAACATTGCGAAATCGAAAGGACAAGCTGACCATGGCAGAAGACTGTATCATGTATAACGGTAGAGTCTTTTTCCTTGTCCGATACCGCCAGCTGATTTTAGGTGAGGTGCACACTGGACACCAAGGCATGACCCGCACGAAACATTTTGCACGCAAGTATCTCTGTTGCCCTGACATCGACGCTCCGGTTGAAGCGTTCGTCAAGTTTTATGAACCAAGCGGACGTTGCGAGGTACATCTCAAAAATACTTATTATGGACCATAAGAAAAAGATATACGAGGTCAAACTCCCAACAGTGAGAGGTGTTACGGAGAGCAGCTGGAGGCGAGAACGAGTTAAACCCGCACGAGATAACAGGCGGTGCGCGCGGCCAGCTGGGAACGCAACGTACTCGAGTGGGAAGTCAGCAGGAAGCTAGCAACCTTAAGGGTATACTCGAACAGCCGATCAGGTTTCTGTCCACTATCCTGGACGTCCGGACACGATATAAGCGCATGCATGCGACCTATAAGTGCGCCCAGAAGCAGGCGCAACAAAGGAAATAAAACAGGCCCGTAGGTAAGTCAAGGCTTACCTGTGTTTTACATTGAATAAAGGATTGTCCTCGGAACAACCTTAACATTCCCCTTTGGGACGTAATAATATGCGGGGTTCGGCCAGCGGTCTTTTTTTTGTTTATTTGTTTTCCGATTAGTTCTGTGGCGATGGTCAAATTTGATCTGCTCAAAAAAGGTTAAGTGCAAACCAATCTATATCTATTACCGACATTTTCAAAGATTTTTTTCTCGTCTGAATGTCCCTTTGCCCAGCATAGTTAGCGGTGTCATTTAAAGTCAAATACTTTTGCTATCGTCATCCTCAGTAAGATTTACTCAGCTTTTACAACGAAAAATATATATCCGTGCGTAAAATTGAGCACAACAGTGATAAGTCATTCGTAACATCGCACTTGTCTAAGACTTAAACTGAATGCGTATGAAATTTTGACAGCATTATTTGACTGTTTTGCAGTACCTGAAACCAACTTATACTCCTTGAGCGTTTACTCTATACCGATTATCACCTAAGAGACTTTGGTGAGAAGTTTAAAATGCTCATATTGACCAAGTGAGCACTTAAATCTTGTGAGATTTGAACGCTTAGCTGCGAAGTACGCGGCGGATATGAGTAAGTGTTTTGTTAATCTTTGTTTTGTGCGCGCTTTGGCATAAGCGAACAGTTCTCCCGTCTCGTAATACTTACAATATGCATTCTAGTAATTTAAGCTTCTGCCCATGATATAATTAGAGGTGAATTTTATAATACCTAATAGTTTGCTGCTCATGCTCCTATATGAAAATTAATTTACTGACCTCCCCTTTCTTTCGGACTTCGCGTATTGCACCAACCATCCGATTATTTTCTTACCCTATCCCAGTATTCTCCGAGACGAGTATAGCCCCATTGACACGAAGACAAACAGGGTATGTTCAGCTTTCTTCGACATGAACGCAAAGTGCAGTGTCCTGCATTTTATTGTGTTACTGAAATTAGTGCCTGGTTTAAGTTGCCTTGAAAATATAAAGTTATCCTTTCAAGTCACTTTTATATTTGTCCCCCGTAATAAACCAAATTCTTTTTCTGCAAAACACTCACACTCAACTTAAATGAACAATTTATAAACATTGCCCATAATATTTGCCGTTTAAATAGGAGGCCGTGGAGAGTGTCATTGTGACTTTCAACTCATGATTCGTTCAGTTCTGTACTGTATTTAATTTCGTGCAAAAAATATTTATTGAAATTATTTTACACTTTTATGGTCATATTTATGGGTTATAGTGTATCCTTTGAATACAAATTGTGACATAAGTCCTATGTTTACTTTCTGTGTTTTAATCTGCCGGATCTAGACACATTCTCGTGAAATTTACGAAATGCGCATTAAGCCGTTCTATTTTATCGTTACCCTATCCCTCGTATTCCTATTATTCCTTTACGGAGGGGTAGACTTCCGGAGGCATACTTCAAAGACTATTATATTTGTTATCACACCAACATACTACAGACTGACTCAAAAACCTGAATTAATACGGTTATGTTCTACTTTTTCTCTCATTCCGGACTTACATTGGATTATTGTCGAGGACTCGGTAAAAAAGACAGAGTAGGTTGAACTCTTATATATAATATGATAATCAGTAGATTTTCTGTTATTTTCCGTGCCATTTGCTCTACAATTTTAAAGCTTTAAACATTTCAATAATTAAAGCCATATATTTTTAAATTAAAATCAGGTTATATAAATGATTATTTCTCCGATTTTTTCATTAATAAACGCAGTTGAAATATTCTTAAAATTTACGTTAAACACTCTTTACGATATAATTTTTGCCTTTTTTGTGTGAAATATTTTTTCAAAATTAGGTCGTGCTAATGGCTCATTAACATAATGTATTATAAAGACAAATTTTTAATAATTCCGCCTACATTGGGGGTAGGAAACAGGCGGTTACATTTGAAAAAAAACATCGGCTTTTTATATTAAATGAGGAATCGCAAAGCTATTGCTGTATTTTAAAGATCATAGCCAGTGGTAATTAATGTTTTGTTCTTATCAGTATACATCCACCAGATTGTTCTTAGTTCAGAAAACTGTGTTAAGAGTTTAGCATAATAAATTTAAGGATACGTTTTTTGCATTGGAATGAAGTTGGAAGTGGTCTTGAATTATTCATATTTACCTGTTTTAAACATGCGACCAAACTTCCAACATAATATTTATGTCGGACAATACCGAGAATAAAGAAAAGGGTTCTTTTATTTTTGGCATACTGGGCTTGTTAATCGTAGTTATATAAAACTTTCTTGGTCTTTCAATCTAATATCGGTGTTTTGCTTAAGATATTTTATTATTTTAGTGTCCTCATCGAGCAAACATCAGAGCTGGTGATAAGAATTGATACTTTTGCTCAAGGTTATCGTAACTGGGCTTTCCACTTCAAGGTTTCCCTTTTAAACAGCTTTTAATTTTTTTTATTTGGTCATCTGTAGTTTCCTTATATTCTACATAGTTTTTATATGCTGGCATTCCTGTCCAGTTCGGCATTGCTAGCATAATCTATTCTGCTAGCACTTACAGCATATCCTTAGCAATTTACTCTTTGAACATAATCTTGCAAATTATTCTCTATTATTCAGAATTGAAATTTCTGGGAAAATTATGAATAAAAATACGCGAACATTAATTAAAGTTATATGATTCAAAAATTCTATTTGCGCTACGTAGCGAGCTTTGCCACCCACTTCTTATAGGAAAGCAATTTTAGACGTTTTGATTTACTCAAGTATTTTTTTGAGCATAAAGTAAACCTTTACTCTTTTGCGCCTTGACTTTGCAGTTTTACTCGATCACGGAATTCAAATGAAAGCATATCAAAATAGATCAATTAGTTTTACCCAAAGTATGATTATGTATATTGCAGTAAATATAAATTATTTTATACAATACGTATTATCAAAATATGTTTAAAATTATATTACGTATTAGATAAATTCCCCCAATGATATGCGATAAATGCGTCTTATGTGAACAGTGCCGTTGGATCTATAATTTCAACGAATCTTACATTATATACTAAATAATACATGGGTCTCTTGCTGTCAAGAAGAATGTAGGAGGATTTATAAATGATTAAAATATACAAGAGCTATTTAGAAATTTGCTTTTTAATGTGCGTATTTTTATCTTACGCTGGGGTTCTGGAACGCAATTCCGTGATCAAGGATAAATCACTCTACTAAAAAGTAAAATTGTTATGACCATCGTTTTGGAGCAAACATCCCTCGGTTTAAAGTTTTTATTCAAGTTAAAGTCTCCATAACGCAAATTTGTTCTAGGCAATATTTTATTGCGCTTTAAAACTGTACACCGTTGAGAATGATTCGTTGCTAACTTTCACCGTACTGTTAGCCAAATTTCTCTCAATGTCATATGCATTGCAAAACGGTCTTTTATAAATATTGAAATTTGGCCCAAGTATATTTTTCGGTCTCCATTTCTCTAATTATATTATTAAACAATTTAAGAATTTTTTCTGGGCCAGTATATTGTAAGCTGTCAAATTAGTTTAGCCGCAGTTTTTATCAATTACCAAAACAAAGGATGTTATATATACGCCATAATACTAGGCCCCTTTAAAGATGTTTTCATCTTGATAACTGTATTTCATGGTTTTTAATAAGGTTGTAGACTAAATAAAGATATTATAAATGTATAAATTTTACATCTGTCCTTGCTAATACTAGGGAAGTAATCCAGAAAGAGACAAAAACTGACTGGTCATGATCACGCTTCTTGGATAATTAAAATACTTTTTTGTCACTATTTGCCTTACTTCATGCCACATGGTTTGCAGGATAGACGGTTTGGTACTGCCTAGTAATCGTTTGCTACAGTGAAGGTGTAAACCAATAGAACAGATCTCATCTTATATTTCACAGTCTAATCAGCCCAAGAGGAATAACTACGCGGCCCACAAGGTATAAAAGTAAGAACATGCATATCTTTAGAAGAAACGTTACACATATTGAGCTATCCACTGGTAGCAAAATAAGTGTAAGTACACATGCTCATTTGTTCGTATGCGCAAGAAAATTAATTTTATTCCAGAAAGGATCAACACATGATCCCTCAGACTTTGTTTGGAAACTTTAGCAGAATAAAAAGAACTTATATGGATTTTTACACTGAAGTACCAGCTTAATTTGATTTAATTCAAAGAAATAACAACTATTTATTTTATTTTTCTGTCTCATAACACTAAACCACTTATCTTGTCAATCTCAGCCGGAAACAGGTAGTAGGTTCGAGCATCAGGGGTCGAAACACCTGAATTTAGATATTCACTGCCTCATGATAATAACTGAGCCAGGAATCGTCAGTTCAGACTTCTTTGTTCTCGTCGGTAATGATAGCTGTCGGAAAAAGCTTCATTTTTATGCCAACCCGTAACCAGGGCCGGTTAGTGCACAATAGGTGAACATCAAAAAATTGGTAGAAAACGCTTTATCTTCTCCTTAGTTATGCTGCCAAAATGTTATGCTTCCTGTCGTCTGAGAGAAAGATAACTCAGAGTAGATAAATGAAGCGCAGACCATAACGATATAAACTAAAATATTGTGTTGCCTATTTGCGGTCAGTAAAAGTAGCCAGTGATATATTTGGTATTTTTCGTATCACTAACAGTAGGGCATTTACGCCCAGTTTTTTACAACTCAGACGCTTGGGAGGCAATAACTGTATGTAGATAGCCGAAAACCGCACGATATGGAATAAACTTTTCGAAAAGCCCGCACGTGTCGCCAAAACGGTAACATAGGTAACATTGTGTTTGTCTTCAAGTGAGAATAGATTTGCTGCTTCCAGGAGCTTGCTTTTTGAATATCTAACGACTGCTACAGACGAGAGATTAGTAAGACAATCAATTTCCTCCTGTTAAAGCTGCCCTGCATATACGAAATCGCAAAGAAGACAGCATTCCAGAGTTGGTCCTCAATAAAAGGGAAGACTTTGATTAATAGTTTGGCTCGTTTGCTGTGGTCTGCGGGCCGCAACCAATCTCATGTTAGTGGACCTGATATTCAAAAGCGGATTGTTGGCTCACTTAGTCTTATCGATTTCAATACTCTACTATCCAGTACCCGTTGTCTTGTCGGTTGCGAGCCGGATCAGTAACTATGATGGAACTGGGTTCACGGATCGGGTTATCGAACCCGCTCATCCCGTTTGCCACAGGACTCAATTTAACAGCAAAATTACAAGAAGTATTTGTGGTTAGAAGTAAGTTTTCCTTTGTCTGTTGGCCACATTGCCTTAGTGAAGAATGACTGAAGCTTGAAGAAAGCACTAGTCAGCACCTGAAAGCGTCCTGCGTAACGTTGTGACACAAAGCAAGGTGCTTTTGACTAAATTGCAGGCGGCAGTGGAAATTTACTAGTTGGGTATAACGGCGCATTCCCGACAGAAGCCCCGTTAGGCGTGGGATGCCCCGAACAAAAAATATCTGGCAAAGAATACCTCAAAATGCTCTCTGTCGTGTCATACCTCCAGGAAATCTGAAAACATAAAGTATTTGATCTGAGTGCCTTCAGTTTACGAAGAGGTAGTTAGAGAAGAACCAACTTAAAGAGTGTCTTTTTCAACGATGTCTATAGCCCTGTGGTCTCATTTACATTAGGCATAAACAGGCGAGGATGCTACAACTACTAAAAGAAAGCCATCAGTCTTCATGATTCTGGAATTCGCAGAATCAGAAGCCCAACACAGAGGCAGCTAGACCAATGACATAAAAAGTGCGAAGCTGAGCAACTAAAGAGAACACATCTTAACTTAAACAAATATTTGGAAGCAAAATTGCGTTAGCCGTCAGGTCAAAGTTTACCGCACGAGATAAATGCAAAGTAATTAGACTTTCGAAATTGCTAACAGAGAGTCATCTTCAACTGTAGATCAGATGGTGCTATGAAATCACTTGTTTAGTTTAGCTGCGTATGGTGCATGGACACACAAAATGGACCGAAAGCATGACAGGTAAGCAGTAGACCCTGGTCACAATTTCAGGTCTAAATAATGGCCTGAATTAGAGCGAGTTTGCGTAGCGAATATAACAATGCCATTAGTGTTTCAGATACGCTAAGGTCAAACATTTGAAGGCCAACAGCAACATAAACACACGTAGCTTGTGAATTCCAATAGTTGCACGATGTAATTGTTGACGAGATGTTTCGACCAATTAAGGGGCTGCTGGAACGTAAGATTGCGCTGAAATTCTGTTTTTACTGAGCACCTATAAACTTACCAGATTTTGAAAGCCAAATACTAGTCAATGTTAAATTTTTCTCTCGGTATTCAGTGAGGAGTTGGATAAATTGGCTTTAAAGCCATGTACCTATTTTCTTTCGCTTTTAACCATGGCTCTACGAGGATTGAACGAGTGTATTTGTTAGTCCTTCCTGGGTTCTTTCAGCAGTCAAATGTCTTTTTTTGTCATTGCACTGCTTTAAAACGTTCTTTATTGTTTCTTGTTTGTTCTCATATCTTGCAGCCTGGTAACACAATTTTCAATGGAATGCAAAGTCCACATCACTCAACTATTTGCGGCCTCACCCAAAGTGTCCAGGCCTATTAAGGGCAGTAACCAGCGGAACAGGGGTTTGCAATGGATTCTGGAGAATGTGAAGCCAGGGGAGCTGAAGGGAGTAGTATATTTTGCTGACGATGATAACACCTACCATCCGAAAGTTTTTGAAGAGGTAACCAACACCCCTCTTTGCCCGAATTAGTAACCTCTTTTGGCAATATAACATGCAACAATTCGAACCCCCCCCCCTAAGAAGTCATATTTTACAGTAAAAGACAGCTGATTACCAGGAGGTAGATTTAACTTGCTAGAGCTCATTACTGGCATAAACTCAATTTGGGGTGGAGGGTGAAAAAGGATAGAGTTCAGAGTTTAAAATCTCTGTAAGCTCCGAGACAGTTCGATCGTCGTGAATGGCGACGACGCAGTGGGCTCAGCATCAGGCACTTGCGCATAAAGGAGTTTATAGCCAGATGAGCATTGTCAGGAGACTGGAATGACTGCTTCTGCCTCATAAAACGACATCAGCCAGTCATAACCAATCCCAGGTACTGCACCACCCTAGGCTTGAACCGGCCACCAGTTTTTCAGATGTCCAACGCTCTAGTTCACTGCATTACTGGTTCGTTGTCTTGCCGGTGCAGATACGGAATGTCGAGACTAGTTGATGAACACTTAGCTATCGGTTAGGGTAACTCATTCCCTCTACTTTCCACCACCTGGCTCCCACGAAATGACAATGTGAAGACGACCGGAAGTGAGCTCGGACTCCATGAAAAGTTAGACGGTATGCAATTAATCCACCTTTGACTACTGCAAACGGGTGGGCTACGCAAAAAACCGGCTTGCGTAACCTGACGACAGCCACCTCTGCTGTTGCTAGCCGATGCTAACCCAGCCGTTTGGAAGCACTCGATAAAACGGTTAATTGGGATCAAATAGATGCCCAGAATCAACAATGTGTGCGAGAATGATGCTGCTTAGACTCTAAATGTTGACTCCTCTCAGCCGTACTGGAAGTTTTTATATACCTTTTTATTGCCGGTTTATGTGCATACTGAGGTAACCTGGGCTGGCAACCTGTTCTTACTTTCCCTGTGTTAAATAGGATTGGTCGCGAATACTTCATGAGCCCTTGAATGGGGCCTTCAAATAACAGTAACTTTGCTGCTGTGAACGTGGGGAGTTTCGCTAGTCTCGTCAGTATACCTGTTCTCGCGAAGCAGGTGCCAGATCTTTCCAAGCTTACCATCCATATTATCTACGAACAAATTTTGTCTAGTCCTTTGCACCCCACAGCGGTCTAAACTGCGTTTGAGTTGAGAGATTACGGACCTATCAAATGATCTATATTTACCAGACTAATTTTCTTCTGATTGGTGCTCCTTTGCGGGTTTCCGTCAGATATTTTGCTCAAAAGAACGTCTAAAATAAGAAAAATGCCTACCCTTCCTACCTTAACCATGTACTTGGTCAACATGTGTCTTTTATTTGGAGCCTTTAGGAAGGCAGCTACGTAGGTCCTTGTACGAGCCATAACTAATTAACCAACGGGGTCTCTGCGCTCGAATGACTGCTGCACGGGCTACGGATTTTGCACGCGCAGTGCGCAGACGGATGTGTGCTCGCATTGACGGGCGAGTCTCGGAAAGTAGCCTGCTCAGTCAACATAATTTGCAGTTTGGTCCAGATCAAAACGAGCTCCGTTGTGAGCTGATGTCCAAAGTTCATCTAATGGCGAATTTAGCAACCACATTCAACAATCGGGGGTTGAAACGGGTAAACGGGTTTGTATTTAACCTGCAGTCATATACCTACGCTGCAGTCGAAGTCCTTATTAGATACGACAAGATTAGACGCAGACATCTGTAGCTGGATTTGCAGCAGCCAGACACCACATTTATATCATTTGGTGCCAGCTGCCGCCAGCAAAATTCCTGGGCAAAAAAACAACGAGACCTTTGCTACCCGGTTGACCTGAAGGCTCACCTGATTCCGGGACTTTTAAGTGTCATTGATGGTATACCTTGGCTCTGCGGCAGGGTCTAATTAGTTCAATTCCCAGCGAAGGGTGGTTAAAACCCAGGTTCTTTGATGGGTGATAATCTCTGGGTCAAGTGAATGACGCCAGTAATCTGGCGGAATCTGCCTAAATATGGCCTTGACAACGAGCTTTGCTTTGCTCTCACTAGCATTACAACAACTGACAGGGAATTTAGAGTTTAATGAGGTGGTAGTTCACGTATTCCTGTAAGTTAGGCCTTTTTTGGAGCCAGTAATGTCTTCTTCGCCTTTTTGGGAGCCAGTAATGTCTCCTTAGCCTTTTTGGAAGCCAGTTATGCCTTCTTAGCCTTTTTGGGAGCCAGTAATGTCTTCTTAGCCAGTCTATCATGTAGTAAATCTAACTTTAATTATGCCTCCAACCGTGTTTCTGATCATTTTAAGCGCTACTTTCGTACATGGGTTGCGTTTGGTTATCTTTCCAAACGGCCATAGCCTTCATTGACTGCAAGGGATCAGCATAAGCAAACTTCGCTGTCTGAGCTACGGGGGGCAAGGTCTGCGAACTCTCACAGTGGCATTCCCTTGTGCTGTCTTTACAGTCGATTTATGACCTATTGGAAGTGGTACGCCAGTGTCAAGTACAATTACGTTTGTATACGCTTTCTCTTATCTCTGGAACACCATGTAAGTAAATTTCATTGTTTCAAAGTGACGTAGTGTTGCTACCAACCATATGTCTATCTGAAAAGTGGACGCGACCAACAAAATTCATCTTATAGACAGCCGTGAACAAATCGCACCTGATAATACAAAGGCTTAACTAATGGCAACACTGATTCTGTAGGTTTTATCTAGCACTGCGACCGAACTTGGTGTTTTAATTAACCAGAATTTACTTCACTAAGAACTGGCATTGGGAAATGGTACGTGAGTATTTGCACAACGAACAGGTCTATCGTGGCAGCTTAAGTTAGTTAGGGAAGACGCCAGCCACTACGACCGTCAGGCCGGATTCAGTATGAGACGAGAACAATTGGGACGCCAATTGAGAGGACAGTGTATTTTGTACAGAAGCATTAGAGAGTTGGCAGCCGGACTGGGGCACCTTCGACGCCGCGAGGTCGGCCGTGAGGAGTCGTCAAAGGGCATCCAACGAGGTCATGTGTGAACCAGCCTTGAAGGTGATTGGCCGGTTCGGACAACCGGGATTGGCCATCAGGGGGGCGCACGTACAAGTAGTCGCGAGAGGTTCGGTATTGCAACATGCGTACAGAGTCAGGCCAGCACACGTTCGTACGCTTTGAGCACTTGACTCAAAATCAGGAGGTCGGAGATTCGTTCGCTTCTAACTGTGCAAGATATATAATCTCCAAAATCTAGCAGGGAAATGTGATATTCTGGTGCATGTGGGATTTCACTTTCAAGACCTACTTGGAAGTAAACAACAGTGGCTTTACTTGTTTACACCCGCCCTTCCTTTTAACATGTACTTTATTAGTTTACTGAGAATGTTCCCAGGGTAGAATATTGAAACTTGCCTTTTCGGATCTCAACCGCGAAGCTTTCCTCCTGGTCTACGTCTAAGTTTAGCATCCCGGCCTGGACTGCTGTTCTGCCGTCCTCGACAAAACATTTGAAAATTTAATAAGGACAGTCTTTGGGCTTTCTCTACAAGGCAAACTCACATGCTCTTCTTTCACACCGCTGGAGCGGCTAGGTCAGAGCGCATTGCGTGCCCTCCAAATGGGCGGCGGTCGTATGATTTATTCGCTGCTTCGTGATCTGTACTAGAAAATGTGAGAAATAAAGAGTGGTAGGTGGATTTGAAGATGAGAGGTGGGATCAACTGTGAGCCATTATCACGAGCGAGGAACCGTCCGAGTTGCAGCCAAACATGCTATTAACTCAGCGCGATTTTCTGCCAGAAAATAACCGTGGCTGACGCTAGCGAATCTAACCCATTCCCTCATCTTAAAATCCCACGTCTATTAGTCTCTACCCTTAATTTTCTCCTAAGTGAAGTTGGGTTGCCAACTTGTAACCTTTCCATTACCGTATAGATCGTCGTTATCAACGAATCTTGTAATAGTTTTCTTCTTCTCGTTTCCCTCGTTCTTTCACTTACGTCCTCCTCTGAAGGTTTTAACACTTAAGATGCATCAAGCATCATTATCTAAGTGAAGAAGAAGAGGGTTGTTCATTTGGGGGGATAATGGCTTTATTCGTCTGACAGTTATTGAAGGCCTTCCTCCAACAGCAGCCTATCTTTGAGCACCATTACGTAGACCACACATGTGTTATCGTTAAGAGGAACATGCTGAAGCAATTCGAATTTTGCCAAAAGACCTACTTCACCTTTGCCGGAGAAACCTATGAGCAGATTAAGGGAACTCCAATGGGCTCCGCAATCTCTGGTTTAGTAGCTGAATTGGTCCTACAAGAGCTGGAAAAGATCACTTTCACCCGACAACAGCCTTTCTTTTGGCACCGTTACGTAGACGACACATTTGTTATCCTGAAGAGGAACATGCTGCAGCATTTCCATGAGCACCGTAACTCGATCTTCCGAGGCATAAAATGTACGAGGGAAGAAGAAAACGAGCAGCAGCTCCCCTGCCTTGATGTACTCGTCAGGTGAATTCCTAACGGTGAAAAACGAACG
Organism: Schistocephalus solidus; assembly: GCA_017591395.1. Classification (NCBI taxonomy): domain Eukaryota; kingdom Metazoa; phylum Platyhelminthes; class Cestoda; order Diphyllobothriidea; family Diphyllobothriidae; genus Schistocephalus; species Schistocephalus solidus. Next base: position 92,138 of record WEDG01010605.1, on the reverse strand, counting down.
ACCCTCTATGCAAAAGCAACGAACACCACACAGCTTCTCAATTTTCACAGCAACTATCCGGTGGCTCACAAATGAAGCTGTGTGAGAACACTGTTCAAACGCCTTCAGACTCATTTCAGCGACCCGGCAGAAAAAGCACGTGAGACCCGTTACCTCCGCGGCCAGTTTATGCGGAACGGCTATCCGAAGGCGTTCATAAGCCGATGTCTACCTGTTCGCTCTCGGAGGACCTAATCGGAACCAACCCCTATGGTTTGGCATGCGATGCCATACATGCAGGACGTTTCAGAAGCTACCAAATGCATTGTTGCGGGGCTTGGTGTCGGAATTGCACACCGACCCAAAGCTACCTCGCGCAGTAAGGCCATGAGAATCAAGGACAGATTAAATCCGAATGAGCAGTCGAGGTTAGTGTATCGCATCCTGTGCCAAAACTATTCCTGTAACTACACAGGACAGACTGGACGTATGCTTGGATCGCGCATACACGAGCATAAGCTTGATGTGAGACGGGGTGACGGCTTATCACAAGTGGCTGCCCACACCTACGAAATGGGTCACGAGTTTAACTTGGCAGCCACGAAGATCATCGCCCACGCCAGCTGCAAGACAAGCCGAGAATTCATTGAAGCCTGGGCCTCTAATGAGAACTCGGTCAATCGATTTATTGATCTGGCGTCAGTATACAGGGCCCTGCATATTCACCTCAGGACTGGCGCCACTGTTGTCTGATTGGCCCCGGCCCCTATATCTGTTACTCGGTTTTTGGTGCCGTTTTATCTCCGACGATGGAGTCCAATAAGAGTTCAAAAGCCCAGACAAGTAAAGGCATACTTCCAGTGAACGAACAACCTTCTTCTTCTTCTTCTTCTTCTTCTTCTTCTTCTTCTTCTTCTTCTTCTTCTTCTTCTTCTTCTTCTTCTTCTTCTTCTTCTTCTTCTTCTTCTTCTTCTTCTTCTTCTTCTTCTTCTTCTTCTTCTTCTTCTTCTTCTTCTTCTTCTTCTTCTTCTTCTTCTTCTTCTTCTTCTTCTTCTTCTTCTTCTTCTTCTTCTTCTTCTTCTTCTTCTTCTTCTTCTTCTTCTTCTTCTTCTTCTTCTTCTTCTTCTTCTTCTTCTTCTTCTTCTTCTTCTTCTTCTTCTTCTTCTTCTTCTTCTTCTTCTTCTTCTTCTTCTTCCTTCTTCTTCTTCTTCTTCTTCTTCTTCTTCTTCTTCTTCTTCTTCTTCTTCTTCTTCTTCTCTTCTTCTTCTTCTTCTTATTCTTCTTTTTTCTTTTCTTCTTCTTCTTCTTCTTCTTCTTCTTTCTTTTCTTCTTCTTATTCTTCTTCTTTCTTTTTTTTCTTCTTTTCTTTTTTCTTTTCTTCTTCTTTCTTTTCTTCTTCTCTTTTACACACACACACACTTTGAATGTGAACATTCACCTCTATTCGTATCAGTATCTATCCAAAACAATTTAAATATAAGTTTATTTCGTCAGGCCGTGCATTTATTTAATAAATCTATCCCTGCGTTGACCCTTAACAAAAACAAGTGAGGAAGGATATTTTGATAATTGCGGTTATCCTACATAAAACGAACTCCAACCTTCATTTTCATTTTTAAAATTGACCTATGTCTGTTCCCCAGATAAGATCCAAACTTTTTTACCAATAGGTTTTACCAAATGTTGACTGAAGTGTTTCTTGTCACTTTTGAAAGCATATGTGTTGGGTTTCTCTGGCTTTTGAATCTGGGGCGATGTTGAACTTCGTGTCTTTGATTTTATACGGCTAAGGTATAAAGCGATGTCAAGGTTAAATACCTAAAGCAACCTCAGTAATACAAGCCATTGCAATTGGCGTATATTTTATAGGTTTGCACGGGTTGCGTATTGGCATTAGTGCAAGAGGTATTCGAGCGAGCGTCACGGGATCCTCTCGACTGTTAACAGCATTTTGCATATAAACCGCCCCATCACGGCACTGGGTGACTGAAAGGCGTGAGCAATTATCTGAAGCACTTAAGAGGGAAAAGACGGTTAATCAGGCGCTGGGTCATTAAGCACCGGCACATTCCTAACTACATCTAATATGACGCACTTGAATCTCTGACGACGGACTAAAATGCGGGGGTTGGAAAGCTCGTCAAATGACACGTTAACTCAGACCTTGTGCTAAATACTGTGTGGGGCGAGCGACTCGAAGAGTATATGGCTCTCTCTTGACGCACTCTCTTTGGCCCCCGCAAAGCTTTAAGATCCGAGCCACCCTCTGTAAAAACGTAGTAGCTTTTTGCAGGTATCAGTTCGTGTGTGGTACGCGTAGACTGACTGGTCAAATTTGGTAGCCACAGCGCCAGAGATCACCTCCGCTTCTTTTCCCTTGTCTCGCCGTCAGAGCGAGGGGAGTGAGGGAGGGAGGAGAGAGAGAGAGAGCGGTTACTGAAGTGTAATCCACCAAACTAGTCCGATCGTCTTGACACTCTCACCACCGTGACTGGGTGAGTGGGCAAAGAGAGGGAGCACAGTAGCCGATGCAGAAGGCTGCCTTACCATCAGCTAACTTACGTGCAATTATCGGTGTTGCGGACACTCCGATTTGCAGAGGGTGGATGTTGTCTTTCGCGACAGTCGAGCTGTCATATAAAAGCCGTACTTCATTGATTGAGTAAGTAAATAACATTAGGCATACGAAAAAATATATCGCGTTTTGCTCCGTACCACAATACGCCTACTTTTCTCGCCCTGGCGTGGGTGGAGTGATTTCTGGCACTAATGGTGTTGTGATGGAAGAGGGGTTTTAAGTCCGGGATTTTCAGCCAGTTGCCCATTGTCACCCATCATGCGTACAAGGAAACGCCCAATATTTTCTTCCTTCTCTCTCTCTCTGTTTAAAAAAACACTTCTGGTATATCCCACGGTTCCCTTTTGATTGCAGCCTCTGCGGGAATTTCCTACCTTATGGATGCATATTTAATTCCACCGTGCAGCTTCCGTGGATGCAAATTCTACTGCGAGGTCGCAGGTACTAGAGGCGTCGAAAAAAGCAAACGACAATGAGTAGTCATTTGCCCGAAACTAAACTAGGTTGATGTGAGAGAAGAAGAGCAGAAGACGTTTAGATTCAAAGAATAGGCGGTAGCTAATGTTACTGAGACGTTACTAAAATAGCTTGTGAAAGGAGGAGGCAATTCGTGAACCACCATAAACCTTGATGCCTACCCGGAAACCACGGTGAATCAAATTGAGACACAAAGAACCAGGAGCGTATGAGCCGCCTCCAATGACAGGTCGTCACAATTGAATTAAACTACGGAGAGTCGGCCAAATTAGTTGAAGTAAGCTTTATTAAACACAAATTAATGTGAGGCCAACATTGGTTTGTTGGCTCTATATGACCTGTTTTAGTATGAGGTCCGTTGATAAAAGGCCTCACAGTGAACAATCTTGTTGTCACAGAAACAAAACTTGTGGATTTGTTCTACTGTAAGCCTATCAGTCTCAATCGTTTGCTATGTATTTACAAAGAAAAATCTTGGTTGGCTTGGCTGAAAGATAGACATGAAAGGTACATACTCCTAAGTCATTCCACGTCTGCCAACGTTCCCACTTTGAAGTGAACCGGCAACAAACCTCGTATGCAGTATTACAGAAAGGACATAATTAGTGCACTTAGTAGGTCCTATTTACGCGACAGTGCGTTATCTTCATAGGGTTTAATTCAGTTTTACCGGTGCAAACCTGTGTATGCCGACTTCAAGATTGGGAACGCTCTTCTGCAACAATGCCTTTCCCAATGGACGAGTTAGTTCGCACGTGCTTAACTCCTAGCTGCTCCACAGCCACGTCGATTCATACAACGGGATCAGGAAGCACACTGTGTGAGGGCAAAATCTCGTCTTCTTCATTCTACCAAACCGGATTTCTGCCTGGATGTGATGCACTAACCAGGCTGTCTATGGTTAAGCAACATATTGATATAAAAAGAACTGCAAATGCACACTCTTAAGCGGATGCGTTTATTCCGCATTCAAACGTTTCCATGGCCCCAACTGGATAGCGTAATATAGGTGTCAGATAACATGAAACAACCGTTAGCTGCCTCGCACCGCTTAAAGTTGGAATTTTATACAGACCGGAGGCAACCATTAGGCGTCAGGTAATGAGACCGAAAGACCAAATGACATGGAAAGGAACGTCAGATAACGTTTAACGGATGTATTCCATGTGCGGGAAAAGAAACTTTGTCGGAACGACTGAAAAAAACTGGCCCTGACGCGAAGGGATGGACACGTGGTAGTATTGTGGAGAAATGGCGTCAACTGTCAAGTCGAGGCTCATTCGACGAGATCCGGCCACACGTTAAAGTTCGAAAAGACAAAATACTATCGAGTATCCACTTGAATGGCGAATTCCGTGTACCGTTTGGGCTAAAGGATTGCTCCTTCCGCGCAGGCGAGCCCCCGTCTAGAGAGATTATTTCCCCTATGTTTGTATGTTCATCTATTTCTATGCAATGTTCTAAGCATGTAAAATTTCGTTGTCTGTAATGTCATTCTGCCTATACCACAAACCGCTGTGCGGCTGCTGGTGGAGCACAGGGGTGAGTTCGATGGCACAACGAGACGCGTATATCACTTACCACGATTGGTGAGCATATCTCTACCTTTGTTACTGTAGTCGATCGCAACGGGCAAAAAAACGAGTCCGTGGCTCGATGATTAGAGCGTCGGCTTTTGAACCAACAGGTTGCCGGTTCGATCCTCAGGGTTTGCAGCACCCGGAGTTGGATATAACTGGCTGATGATGGCTAATAAGCCAGCAAGGACGATTCTCGTGTCCCTTTTCTTAGTCGTTAATGATCCTCTGCCTATAATACTAGTCACGTAGCGCCTGTTGGCAGATCGCTAGAGTGAACGTCAAGGCACAGCAAGATGAATGGTTGTCGTAACCAATCGATGAGCACCAAGTTACCACATATATATGTATGTATATGCGTACTTTGATTTCAAGTATGTCATCGTTTCGGCAATGTAGATGCGGACCACCAAACGCGGTTCGACGTGGCCAGTCGGATTGGTCGGCGGCAGAACGTGGGAGGGCTGCGTCACTGACTGCAACGACAAAAACAAAATCACCCACTTTGTGACTACTTTTCGTCCAACTCGAAAATTTCCGATTGATATGGGAGCTTTTGCTTTCAACTTGGACCTCCTGCATGCCCATCCAAATGCCTCCTTCGACTATGTGCATACGGAAGAACAGGAGGGCCTTATTCTATCTCAGTTAGGATTCAACTCTGCATTTGATTTGGAACCCAAAGCCAGCGGATGTTCTGAGGTAAGCAGCCTGTGTGCTGACTACTAAGGCTGATTGCGACCGCCGTCTGCTCGTTCAAAACTTTGGTACAAACAGGACAGAATCATGGGAGATCTATGTTTACGTTAGGCACGTTTTGTGTCAAACATGAAGTGTTAATGATCGTTATTCCATTAAGAATACCACTTCGTCTATCCTACCCCTCACACCAACCCAACTTTAAACTTTAAATCTTGACCCCCACCCTAATATTCCTGAAATATAGCAAAGTTCGCCTGTATTAGGGGAGGATCCTATTCATGTGTCCTCCTATGTTTCAAATAAGCTTTTGCAGTGCCTACGCATGAAAGCTAATTTTGACTGGCGCTGTCACCTCGGTCGGGTACCCTTTATCTGGAACAAGTGCAAAGATGTAGAAGCGATCGAGTTGTTTTGACGATCTCGATTTCTCATCTGAGTCCCAACCTTCCTGATAAAATCTGAAAATATTCAAATGTAAGTTTAAACACGGGTTTCCCACTCAGGCAATACTAGGTTGCCAGTGTCTCAAAGAACGAATATAATTAGATGTGTTCTATTATAAAAAACAAGTGCTGAGCCTAACGAGAGGCTGTTCCCTGAAAATTCTGCTATTTTTGCCCTCTTTATGGTAAACTACCAGTTTTCCCAAAACATCTTGCTAATTGCGAAATAATCAGCTTAATGTGTGAGCGGTAGTGAGTCAATGAATGCCTTACAGGTGGCCTTGTGCTAAATTCTGAGTGGCGGGCGGGAGGGGTTAAGTGTTGCGATAATCGAAACAAATCCCACCTCGCAATTTAGTTAACGGCCAGCTGTAGTATGGAGTCATATTTTTCCGTGTCCAATGGTGATTTGGAGACGTCAGTTGCCCGATGATGTTCCCGCTTCAGAACTCAATAGTGAACTACCTCAGGTTTAACCTTCAGTCTTCTGGTCTGGTGTTTGTGATCTCACTGGCAGATTGCGACAAATAAACTAGACACAGCCATTCTAATGTCCTTTTTATTAGTCAGAAAATATTTCGGGGACCAAAGGCTGTTAAATTTAACAAGGTCTGTATGCTGGTTAAACGTTTCGTTTACCTTATACCTGAAGCTTTGATGCTGGAAAAGAAAAAAAGGATTTTGGTTTCTTGGAAAGCAGAGGAAACCAATATCTCAAACGCTTCGTTCCTGAGTACACACTGCTCCGAGAACTGACATTTTAATAGATGTTCATTGTTACTTCTACGTTAACGTACTCTCCTCGAATGCTCGAATGCAGAAATCAATGGTTTTCGTAAAAAAAATCTTAACAAAACAAAAACGTTCATTAAATTACGAATTTTGTGAAAGACGGAGGTAGAACTTAACCTGAAACCAGCGTAGGAACATGTAGTGAAAGCCATGGTTAGTGACAGCTGTCTCATTGCCTCTGGGATATTTTATACCCAGGTTCGTGCTGTGCGGATAAGCTGTAACTTGTATCAAATAGGATGTCTTAAATAGATACACGATAGCATATCTAACGCAGAGACTAAACTAGTCATCTCTAAAATTTATTATTTAAATCTGAAATAACGGAGTGAATGCACATTTTAGCCCGAAAAATGTTCGGATGCCTTCAAGTAAGGAGTGACAACTGCCTTTAACCTAAGTGCAGTAACTGCTCTATCCCAGTAAATGTTACCCAAACTTCTAAAATTCGTCATTGGTTAGACAGTACTAACAAGGTTGTCTTATAATATTTATAAACATGCAGCATCCTCTTAAAATATTTAAATCACGACAGAATGTCGGCTTTTTCCGGTAGCTTGCATTAACCGTATTCAGTAAAAATGTTATGATTTTTCCCACTCACTTTCTATGTCTATATACAGTGAAATATATTTCTCAAAAAGATGTATAGCATTAATTTGTTTCGATACATGTGGTATATTTTTTTCGTCTTGAAAGCTGTTGATTGAAGAAAGGATGAATTTATATTTTAAAAACTTTTAAAGTTCTGACTAGTTTTCAACCCGATCTGCATTTGTCATTTCGCTTAGGATATTCTAACTGTATGTTGCCTACCTTTCTCGTAAAGCAAATCCTACATTTGTCTACCTAAGTAAGAAGAGATCCGAATATGGCTTCCATAATGCTTTACTAAATGCTGACCAATTTTAATACTTCCTAAGAAGCTTTAACAAACGGAGAGATGGACTGCAGTATGAAAAGGCATTTCGTTGTCTTTAAAAATATCCTCTTAACCGAAAGATAAACAATTTTCCAACATAATGTTTGAAGGAGGCGCACTTTTTTTACTCAGTGAAAACGAGGAAGCTTTTCATCCTTATTTTTCATAAAATATATTCGCTTTTAAAAGGGCATCGAACATCGATTTAAAACATTCCTACAATTTGAGCACTGATTTTCACAGAATATCGTTTATGCCGGCCGCAGGAAAAAACTCCCAAAAAGGTAGACACCAGGGTCTGACTAAACTACTTTGGGATTATGCTACATGATATTAATGATAACCTTAGTAATCTTTCTTATTGGAAAAACCTTTAAGAATTCCGGTTAACAGGTTATGACATAAACTAGCTACTGCGAAACATGTAACAGCTTGTCACGCTTTTACTTCCCATGTCTGGTTTCCAACCGATATAACCATCAACTCACACATACAGCTAAGCTCTATTTCTAGAAACGGAGCCTCATAGCTGGCATTTCCGCAGCTCTTCAGCCGTACAGCTTAGAGAAGGTTACTGTGCGTTATTTAAAACCACTACGACAATCTGAAAGCCTTATTGCTGCAATTCTGTAGAACTAGATCCTCATAGTAACGAGAAATTCACTCAGTAATTAAATAGCAGATACTTGACGTGGTCTCTAAGACAGGGAATCCGCAAAAGCAGCCAGAAAATTCTTAGATATGCGTAAGTCCTACCATCTCCAACCATATTTCTTGCGCTACGTTTTTTTTCGATCATGTCTCGTCAGGTCGGTATAGGTATATGCGAATGAGGTCTAGTAAAACAGGTAAGTGTCCAGAGAACTCTTTTTAAGTTCGGTCTTACTCACAAGCGGATTGGGTAAATATGAGCTACCGGGTGTTATAAGATGTCATCTCTTACTCCCTCGCTTCCCCATATCACCACAGACCGTTTGCATGGCAGCCCAGACAATTAGCTTTGCCATTGAAGTCACCAGTGCTGCGCCGAATCTGCGACTGCTTTGTCATACTTAGTCAGCACATCCCACTGCTGACTTCTATTCAGGCATTCCTCTGGCGACGCGCAGAACGGACACTGGGTGGCACAACAGTGATCCGTAACGGTTTACTACACCCCCGCACGCCTCCTACGCATAATGCACAGACACAGATAAAACGTAATGTGCTATTTTTTACCTGGCAGGTTTTTGATGTAGGAAATAGGTGAGCCCTAATCTGGTCACAGGCCCTGCCTTAATGCTCTCGGATAAGCCAGCAGGCAGCAAGCAGCATCGAAGGTGGCGCCGGAGAAACGGGGTTCCCTCTCCTTCGAATAGCACTATTTCGATTATCCTCTAAAAAGAAGGGGACTCTAATTGGCTGCGTTTTTTAAAAGACGTACCTGAGTGATATCCCACAAATGTGTACCTATATCAATGTCCATCTTAGAATGGTCTATGCAGCCGTTATACTACGATAAAATTAGGTGCGCGTACGTGCTCCTTACTCTGCGCTGGATTCTCATAATCTGTTCCTGGGAAGAGAAGAAATTCTGTCTATTGTCTCAAAGCGGCCATCATTAGAGCGTTTCAAGCAAGGAAGTTCACCACATGCTCCTCTGAGAGGACAGACAACGCTGACAAAGACAAAAGAGATCGGAATGGCCATTTCTGGCTCATTCGCCATCATCAGCCAGTCATACCAGACCCCAGGTGATACCCTGCGGTACGAATGAATTCCGTTAACGGTCGGGGAGCGTTTTTCAACCAAGGTCCATATTCCCGATCAAAAACGGCAAGACAATGAGCCCAAAGCTCAATGGTTAGAGCGTTAGACTTCTGATCAATGGGTCGTATGCTCAGGCCTCAAGCTGGGCACCACCTGGGGTCGGGTATGACTTGCTGATGATGGCTACTACTCCTACTACTACTACAACTACTACTTCTACTACTACTAATAGAAACTGCTATGCGGCTGTTGGCTTGGCTCGAGAATGCGCCCAAAGGCAGAGCACAACGAGTGTGTTCCGCCAAGAAGCGTTGAGCGTTCGTCAACGAATGTTACTATTCCCGATCTAAAACTGTAGGACATTGAGCCCGTGACTCAAGGATTAGAGCGTTGGAATCTACGCTGCCGGATAGACACGCGACGTGAGCCATTCGGACCCCAGTTTGGTCCAAAGCATCTGCAGAACAATCCGTTAAAGAGGTTAGTTTATTGCCAACTGACAGGCTGACTCCTTTCTCTTCCTCTACTTTCCAGATCCTCATTCTTCTACAGTCGATTTGTGAATTTGCAGCTGACTTCGTCTTTCAGTGTACAGCTGTCTGCAACATAAGAATTAGAGGAGAGAACGGATGCCCATTTAATTTCCCTCCAATGCACGAAAAAAAATTTGACAACTATAAAAATGCATCGTGTTGGCGTATAGGCATCGAGTGCCTTTCAGTTTTGGCCTCAAAGTCAAGTTTTCACTTTTAAACTACCCTGAAATTTCAAATACTTCCTAGGCCTGATGTGTCGGGGGCTAATCCTTAACTTGCGTCAATATAAACTTAACTACCAAAGCCTTGCACGCCCGAAGACCTTAATTATATATGTAGTCAAATTATTTTGAACCTTAATCCATCACGAATGTAAAGCAACGGGGAAATGCGTTATTTGAGATAAAACGTTGTCCAAATTGCGTGTGAGTCAAATGCCAGGAAGTGCAGGGCAGACTCTGTGCAAGCTAATGAGATTACATTGTTCCTTTGAAGTTAACAAGTTTATTCCTTGCCTGAATGGGTTTTATGTTCTTTTGACAGATTTTGGTGTGGCATACCAAGACCCAGAAACCGAAGGTTTCAAAAGAAAGCTTGTCGGATCCAGTGCCTAGGGGATGCAATGCTACGGCGTTTCGCGGAAGCTCAGTATGAATGTACACCATGGAATCTGCCTGTTCGCACACTATTCCAGCTAAAATTCACCGAAAACCAAATTGTGTTATCCGTACTGCCTATTTTTTTATGCATGTTTGGGACACGAAAGAGACTTCTAATTGCACCTGGATGGGATGCAGCCCTTGTCACACAAGATTTGTTCTTGTCCTTTCCACAACATATTTGCTCAACGATTTAAAGTAGTCCATATTTGAACTTTGAGAATATGGGGAATCGCAAGCTTTTTGTCAGAATTTCTTGAACTCCGGAAGGTGACCTTTTTGAGATATTTTTCTTCTAGTTTGAAGCGATTTGTACAACCAGCTAACCCACAGTAGGGTACTTTTCAATAAAACAGGAAGCGGTTTCGCGTTTGAGGCCTTCTTTTATGACTTGGGGACTAGGCAATCCTTTGCTGCCTTAGATATGGACAGTTAGATGACAATGGAGGGACCTATTTCATGGATTTTGGTTAAGGTTGCAGAAGTGTCCACTTAATTTTGTCCGACTGACACATTTCACGTTTTCATTGGTACGTCGTTCTCAGCAATGATTTACCAAACCACAGATTTTCGATTCTAACACCTAAGCCACATCGTCCGACCGGGACACGGTCAATCTATACAGGTAGTTGACTGTCACCACACCAATGACTTGCGGACGGACGGACTTTCGAAGCATCTTTCACACCAGCGTAAACCTTGGGCGCAGTAGGTGACACAGATAAACAACGCGTCATGCAGGGCCTAAAATGTACCAGATTTTGAATCCTACCTTAGCCAGAATGGCAAAAAGGCCACTCGGAGAAGAACCAACTGCTACTTGACACTTATGGTAGGTGAACTAACTCATGCAATGTGTGACCGAAATTCAAGTAATTAAGCATATATTTAATCTTGTTATTTTGGTTAATATGGTGATTTAGAGCGCAGAAAGCCTTTTAAAAAAGAAAACAAAATGTTAAATCTTATATGTTGAGGGAAACCAGGCGGTCAAGGTGAAAATGAAGACCGTTAATAAAATATTTACAAGCTATTATAGAGATGATCTAAAGAGTCGTCTATATTAAATTGGAAGAATGCGATAAGATACTTTATTGTATAGTGTAGTTGCCGCTCATCCGGAATGTAAAAATGCAATGAACAGAAAAAAGGCAGTTTTTGCGAAATTGAATTATATATTCGGATATTTTTTTGTGTATTTGCAGTCTTAGAACGTGGCATTAAAATAAAACGAAAACGAAAAGGCAGTTCTTTCATTTGCAGCTGAAAATATATTAAATATTTTCCGCTAAGTCTCGAAACCTATAAAAATTCCACATTTTAACCTTGGCATAACCTCCGCATGTATTCGTCAGCGAAGTATCTACTTAACACGCTTTGCAAACGAGTAACTTATTTTAAAACGTTTTTAAGTACCTCTTAGGCATATTAATTGTTGACTTTTGTTGTGGACTTTCATTTATCTCGACAGTGAGTTTTCATGTTGGAGTGAATCTACAAATATGACGCAAACTGCCATCTTTAGTAGCAATAATATCCAAAAGCTCACTAATTTGATATATGTTAATAAGAATTATCTTATTTTGAAGGTTTTTATTAACATAATCTAAATATCTTGTCAATCCACTGAAAAGAGTGAAAATCGTGAAATTTGCACCAGTATTTTAAGGACAATCAAACTTTATAGAAATTTGACGAAAAAATAGTTCTATAAATATCCACAGAATCGTAGGCTTACGCGAGTACCTCACAATTCTGCTCAAATTAAGTCATGGCATTTACAGCGATTTTTCGCGTTTTCAGAGTTAAACGCCTTTTTCAAAAATTAGTATGTCTCAACAAAATACTATTATTTTTCACATTTTCTTTAAATTGTAAGTTTGTTGTTTATTAATATTTGAAAACTTTGTTACATATGTTTATGCCTTTTTGCGAGTATTTTTAAATATTTCGTTAATTTTGGCATTTAACATGGGCTAGGTGATGAAATGTATCTCTTGGAACGAAGGCCACTTTGGAAAATACAATTTTCAAGGTGCAGGAGACTGCAGCGGTTTGCCGCTCGGATGAGCTCCCAAGCGTCTGCGTCAAACTTTTCACTCTCCATTCGACTGTCCGAGTCTAGCATAAATTACTTAACTAGCAGATGCTTAAGACGGGTGAAGGAATTTAGCCAATGTCATTTCCAGTTCTCCGAACCGTTCTTTGGCCGTTTAACTTTGAGTGGAGGTGCGTAGAACATGGGAGGTTCAATTCTCACTGAACTTCCTGATCGTAATCTAAGTCCATTGCAAACCATCGCTGACACTCGACCCCCGCGTTGAGGTAAACAGGCCGACTACCTTTCTGCCAGCAAGTGTTGGGGGATTTCGGAACTATAGGTTGCTGAATTAACCTTGTAAATTGAAATATGTTGCGAGGCTATTCTTCCGTCCCCAGTTCATTACGCGGCTTTTGACTAAAAACTGCTAGGCACCTGGTACCAACTATCGCATGGGCATGCCCGTTGGAACTGACGACGAAGCATTTAAGTCTTCTGTGCCTAGGGTGGTTCACCAGCCTCGGAATGTGGAAGAATTCTTACTAAGAGAGCCCTACGTTCAAAAATAAATTTCTGATCACACTTGACAGTACTGTACGATCGCTTGCCAATCGGTTCTGGGAGGAACTCAAAACACGGAGTTGTCCGATTTTCGCGGAAACTGGTTGGAAATCGGACACAATTTTCGGTGATCAATCGATCAGCAAGACAACAGATGCATGGTAAAGAATAACTAGCCGTGGTTGGCACACAAAGTTCCACCCAATTTCTGATTATAAATGGAGGGGGGGGGAATTGGACTTGTTCAAACATGCCGGTTGTCATAGCTCGGTATTGCGTGAGTATAAATTTATGGACAGTAAGAGAGGACGCATTAGGTCTCCAGGGGGCCTCACGCATCTCAAGAACCTTTGTCTTCCTGGGCTAGAACGAAGAATGGTTAACTGGCAGGTTTTTTGTTAAAGTCCATCTCCGGAGCTTTGAGTAAAAAACAGAGCAAACAAGCCAACTGTGGAAACGAGCCAAGTAGCTCCGTCTCGTATCCCAGCGAACGGCTGCAGAGTTTTTGGCGATGGGTCTTATCACGGGGAGCTTAACGACGAGTTGAAGTCGGTTGGCCGGTGCATCTTTTACTACTCTCTGCCTCGCTCCCATTTCTGCCGAGCATCTTCGCTGCAGTGATCGATGTGGTGGGTAAGACGGATGACGTGCCCTAATGATCCCTCCTCCATCCTGGTAAGAATAAACCAACTTAACAGAAACGGATTTTATTCTGTACCAAATCGTTAAGGTCCAGTTGCGACAAAGAGGGCGCATTATAATTCTGGCAGCGGACAGTCTAAAACGGCAGGAACCGATCGCGCATGAGGAGATCATGAGAGCTGTGGTAGTGGGATGCTCACCGATCGTGTTAGGCGACACACTCATTCGGTTGTGCCTTAGAAATCACCCTAGAGCACCACAAGCAGCTTCAAAATGGCTAGTGATATAGGCAAAACGACTACCCAAAAAGACAAGGGAGACTGGCATGGCCATTTCCGGCTTCTTAGTTATCAGCCAGCTATACGCAAACTGAGATGTTGCAAACCTTGGGGATCGACCTTGCTGATGACGGTTAATAAGCCAGAAATGGTCATTTTAGTCTCCCTTGTCCTAGTCGGTAATATTAAGTTGATACCCTATGAGCGGTCGTTACTCGATAGGTAAAAGTGCCGAAATAGAGTGCAGATATGCTGGCCAATTCAGCATGCACGTGAACCGGTACAATTATCTCCCATTTGACTACTCTATGTACGGTGACACTCAACGCACGAAATTAAGTAAATCAGAATGTTCGACTCAATTATGTGCCAGCGCAAGCCATATCCAGGTTACTGTTGAATCTTTATCGGCATTCACTATCCTCTGACGAAGAGAGCTGGATCGGCTAATAAATTCTCTGTCTGTGACATATCAGCTGAAAAATACCGAAATTTACGAGCGATGGATAAGCACTCGCAAACCGACATCAACGCATCTACCAAAGCTTTTGAATATTAATGAACAACCTTAAGCACATTTATAATTTAAAGGAAATGTGAATTTTATTATTTATTTGTTGCTAAATACTACATTTTTTTTAAAAAGCTGCAAGTTCTGATAACGTAAAAAATCCCTGTTAATGTGGTGAATAAATTTAAATAGAATTTTCACTTAAGCATACTACTTTGTCTATATTAAAATAAAACTCCCTTCGTCACCTTGTCTAATAGATAGTTCTGGCATAAAATTACCATTAGTTTCAGACCCTCTTTGCCATACCGATGAATATTTCACAATTTTTACTTTTTCAATCTATTGACAATCAATTTGTCAAAACCTTCAAAATATGATATTTCTTAAGAGAATTTACCGACTTAATGAGCTTTGGATATTCTTTCTAATAGAGATGGCCGTTTGTGCCATATTTGTAGATTCACAAAAACATGAAAACTCATTGCCGTTAAAAATGAACGTCCAAATAAAAATTCGACAATTCATCTGCCTAAGAGCAATTTAAAAAAGCCTTTAATAACAAGTTACCGCTTTAAAAGCGCGTTAATTAGATACTTGACTGGCGAAAATTTGCGGACTTCAACGTTTTCCGAGGTTATGTCAAGATTAAAATGAGGACGTTTTATCTGTTCTAAGACTTGCCTGAAAAATGGTGATATATTTTCGGCTGAAAATGAAAAAAAATCACTTTTAGCTTTTTATTGCAGCGCATTTCGCTACTCGTGTTTACTTAATGCCCCGTTCTATAACTGCAAATACACAACAGCATATCCGAATATAAACTAAATTTTACGAAAACTGTCAATATTATGTCAATTGCCTTTCTTAATTCCAGATTCGCGGAAAGTATATTATATAAGAAGTGTCTTGTCACATGCTTACAATTTTCCATAGAGTGTTGATGTAGTCAATCTTCACAGTATCTCGTAGATATTTTATTAACTGTCTTTATTTTCATCATAGTAAAACAATAATACTGGCAGACTAGTTTATACCTGCTGTTTGTAAAAAAATGTCAGGAGATTGCACAAGATAATTTTAAAAGATGGATTCTTTGTTTGCTTTTGAAGAGCAATGCGATTCTTTACACTTGCCTTCACCTGATTTTCATTGACTTAAGCTCAAAATTTCTGGTTCTAGAGGGGATTTATCACAAACCTTCCTTACTTATATTAATGTCCTTTTATAATATAATGCAAAGAAAACATGGATTTTGCTCTGTGAAATTAAATCGTAGTGGAAATTTCTCGGATATTCGAGAACCTCTGATTTTGTTGAAATCCTGGTGGTTTTCCTCCCAGGTATAAGATTGAACATGTAGTGTTCTTTAGTAAAAGGTTTTCTGAGCCTCAAATCTACTCAACAAAAACAAAAATAACAAGAGTGAATGTACTCACTCAAATTTTAGTCACATTGCATTAGTCAGGTTACCTACTGCACTCTATATATGTGGATATTAGAACGTTCATTTAGACAACTTTATTTATTAATTTTTTTGATAGTAGGTTACGATTTCACTCGATCGGCCAACCTCCAATTTTGCCCAAATCCTGCCTCTGTTTCCTCTATATATAAGGTTTGAACATGCAGCGTTCGTTAGAAAAAGGCCTTCCAAGCCTCAAATCCACTCAACAAAATAATTACTCACTCAAATTTTGGTTATGCCACTAGATGTAGTCACACAAATAGTTGCGATTGCTCAACTTGGTCGAATGGTTGATACAGTGTGGATGTACTACCTTCTAGAGTACCCAGATGGCTCAGTTTTTGCTAACAGACGGTACCCTTACCCTAACAGGAGCTTAGTTTTGAATTTCCCGCTAACTGGCTATGAAACGCAATTGCTGGATCACAAAAATAGCCTTCACATGCAGTTGGCAGATTAACTCTCCAATCAACCGTCAGAGACAGCTTAATGCAACAGAAACTAAGAGTGTGCAGTATTTGATACAATGCGGGTAGCTGCTTGAACAGGATCAGATATCATCTGCATGCTCTCAGCAAACTTCCTGCAATTCGGGCATCGTTCTTCTTCCAGCAATTGCATTAGATCCGACAACATACATTCTAGTTGAATAGTGATCTGGGGCCTGTGTTATTGGATGTGGGACTAGGCATTCATCCTGATTATAGGCGGTCATGGGCTAAATGTCAAGGACACCGTTCTCCGTGTCCTAGCCCTATCCTTAACTCTAACTCTAAACTCTAGAATGAAGTAAAAAGCCACTTATAATACGAGGAGTAACTACTCTTATTTGCATCCATAACTGTGAGTGCTGTGAGATAGTGACAGACGACAACTGAAACCTTTTTAGCCTATGGCGGCGCCCTTCACAACATACGTTCTATTTCGAATCCTCAGTCATCTCAACTTTGTATACACCAATTAGCAAAACGGTCGGAAGGCCGTTCGAACTGAGTATCCCTCGAGGACGCTGCAACTGGGCTGTGTTGTTTTTCGAGTTAAGTGAATGAATTGCAGCGTGTTGGCTACTGATTGGGTAATTGATGTTGCTTCTGTGTACATGCATCATGTTTATAATTGCTATGACAACTTTGTGTTTTTGGCTACTACAGTATTTGCAACAGATGGGTCATGAAGAGAGGCCGTCTTATTATTTATTCCTTCCCTGTTATAAGTTTTATGCCCGGAACGACGACCATCAGGTTCTCGTCCCACCAGGTACGAGCATCTGCGGCGAATGAGAGAGACGCAATTATTGCTGGGAATACTGTTTTTAAGGCAAAAGCCTGCAGTAATTACTTAATTAACTATGCAGGAGGGAAATAAAGTTAACTCTAAACAGTTTGGCACGAGTTTGCCTCAGTGAAAAAAATTGTCTTAACAAGTATATTCCCCGCGTCTTGAAGTCTTGACCTTCTAGATTCTGACGTCTGGAGTGCGCAAACCAATAGCGTTAATTTTAGCTCATTGGTGAATTTTTATGCGAATGAAACGAACATTCTTTTGTGATGTTATGACCCGGCCTGGTACTTAAATGACGCACAAAGCGTATGCTTAATCGACGCTGGTCCCGAACCCGAACGCAGAAGAGCAAGAGCATGCGATCAGCTAACGGAAGCGTATTCAAGCGAAAGTGACATGAAAAGCTGCATGCATTTATAGCCTCTCCTCCAGCTTAGTTATATACAGTACAATCAGCTTCTACAGGAAGATAGCTAAGAGATGAGCAAAATTATCGCGGAGATGGATCGCTCAGATCTGACGAGAGCTCTGTGACCACAGTCAATGCGGAACAATGTCGAGCATCGTTCGTGGCATGCAGCGTGAGAAACGCACTCGCAGGTGTATTTCTGTGAGATGACTCATCGGGGAAATGAGCATTTCCAACACCTCCCCTTCAAGTAGGTCAGTACCACTTCTGACGCGGCTTGACCTGTATCAGCCGCTTTGTTTGGCGCATTCGGTTGGTCCGGCGTCTTCGGAGCAGTTTGCGTTCTGGAGGCGCGGAGCCAGCAACTGATACTGAAGGTGTTACATCTGAAGTAGGTGCAGCGTTGGTTATGGAGACCGGGTGCTCGGTCAGAATGGCGAAAGTCTCCAGCAGTATGTCGAGAGGAAGTGAAAACAATGACTCGGGCTCGGTTGCTTTACTGCAATACCGCCGTCGAATCTGGTTGTGGTGATGAACCCAGGTGTCGTCACCCACGCAGACGTCGAACAACATACTGCCTCTGTGCGCTGCTACGGGTTCCTCAATCCAGTTTGGAAACCCAGCTCGATAATCGCAAATGAAGACAGGCGTTCCGATGAGAAGCTTTTTTGCGAGAGACGGATAAAGTTGACTGCTGGGATGGCACATTGGTAGGAACCAGCACAGGGAACTTTGTGCGTAGTTTTCATCCCATGAAGGTCTTGGCTGGAAAAACACCACCGGGGGCCACTGGGTTCGGAGTAGTCCAGTAAGTAAAACAGGAATGCCTTGATGATCTCATCCATGGTCCCCACCCCACGAGCTTTCAAGAGGGCTTTCTTGAATGTGTCGGCAAAACGCTCTACCTTGCCGTTAGACTGAGGGAAGTAGGGCGGAGAGCAAAGATGCTGGATGTTGTCCGGGTGGTAGAAATCCTCAAACGCCGATGAGGTAAACTGGGAACCATTATCCGAAACCAGAACATCCGGTAAGCCGTGTTGGCTGAAAATACGTCGTAGGACAGCAATAGTGGCAGATGTCGTTGCCGGATTCAGTGGTGCAATCTCGGGCCACTTTGAGTAGGCGTCGACCAAGATTAGATATGACGCTCCATCAAGTGGGTCAGCGAAGTCAACATGCATACGTGACCACGTGGCCTATCCGGTGTTTTTCATGGCACAGGGGGTTGACGAGACAGCATCTTTGCAGCTTGCTGACAACGGGGACAGCGTCGAACGAAGTCGTTGGTGTCGCTGTCAATACCCAGACAGTAGAAAAAACTGCGTGTGATGAACTTCATTCGACTGATACCAGGATGAGCAGCATGAAACTGGCATGAGACAACAGGCCGAAGTGAAGAAGAAATCATTACACGGTCCGCAAACATGAGGCAGGAATCAACCACCGATAGCGATGCTCAGCGCAGAAAAAATGGATGAAGATCGCCAGTGAAAGCAGTGGTTGGCCATCTGATCTGCATGTAGGTGATAGCTTGACGGAGAACGTGATTATATTCGGTAGCGTGCCGGATGTCTGCGGCAGTGACAGGTATGCCTCGTATGGCGTCTGAAAGCTGATAGCGCACATCATCCTCAATCGAAATGGTAGCAATCCCGGTGTCTTCCTCAGGTTCATGATGATTGCATATGCGGCGGGAAAGGGCGTCAGCCAGACCAAAGTCAGTAGTGCAGCAGTAGCGAATATCAAAGTTGTAACTGAGAAGAATAGTTGCCCATCGTTGATATCGGCTGGCTGAATAGACTGGAATTCCCTTCTTCGAACCGAAGATTGATAGCAACGGTTTATGGTCCGTCAACAACGTGAAATGATGACCATACAGCAGCTTGTGGAACTTCTTGACGGTGAAGATGATGGCTAATGCCTCTATGTTGATTTGGCCATAGTTATTCTCCGCAGGAGTTAACGTGCAGGATGCGTGCATGATCGCCTTTTCCGACTCATCGGGAAAATTGTGTGAGATGACAGCACCAACTCCGCGATTGGATGCGTCTGCAGCAACGATGATCGCCAGAGTCAGGTTATAGGGCGTGATTAGAAGATCGGAACTCACCATCGAATTCAGCTGGACAAAGGCTTTTTCACAGTTGGAGTCCCGGCACCAGGGAGTATCCTTCTGCAGCAAATGGTTAAGCGGGGCTCGTAAGTCATGCAGCAATGGTACGAAGGCACTATCGTAGCTGGTCAAGCAGGCATTCTTTGAATGGCACGAATAATTTCGGGATGTGGATGGTAACCAGTGGCGTCATAGATTAATCCGAGATACTTGATTGACACAAGGAAGAATTGACACTTGTCAGTCTTCAGGTGGAAGCCATATTCCTGCACGCCTTCAAGTACTGCAGACATTTGGTCTTGGAGCTTACTAGGGGAGCGACCCATGATGATAATGTCGTCTAGGTACCCGGTGGCTTACAAAGCCGAATAACCCGCTGACGCATGCCACACACGACCTTGTCCGCGCGGATGTACCCTGCGTCTCCAAGAGCCACATTAAGAAGGAGCTCTCAAGCATACGAATAACCGATCAACTTCGCAATGACTAGTAGTGTCGTGATAGGTTGAAGCACGTCAGGTTTATTACGGGAAGAATACGCTGATATGCATGAGGATGAATTTCCAGCCTCGGTCTCACTCTATCTATGCCTTCCCCCGCCGATCATTCTAATAGCTTAGCTAGTCAAGCAACTGTTGCTGTGACTGTGCAAAGTAGCTGGAAAAGCGTGAGAACGTACGTTTGAGGCATGCCATAGTCATACGAGGTCGTACATATGGACAGGCGCCCGCTTAACCGGGCCAGGCGATAGATGCGCGGAACGAGGCCAGGGGCTAGATCAGCCGTTCCAGGGGCTGTATACCTATCATGAATGTCCCACTTTGAGGGAGGGGGTTGTGGTGGCACGCTTATGTGCAAGATCTCACTGCTCCACACCTTTACACACTGCAAGAGCGACATGTGCCTCCACGACAACCTGCGGTAAATTAGCGGAGGCTAAGCCATATCAGCGAACACTTCCTACACCAACACATAGACAACACAATCACCATAATCATGTACCCATGAATATCACGGTTTCCTAGAAATCGTGGTTTGGAAATCTGCCAAGATGACGCTTACACCAATTCATGCCATCGGCCCAGTGTATGTGCTGTGTGAATGTCAAGTGGCTGGACATTTGACTGGGAGTCAGAAGGCGATGGCTCCTCCATATCACCTAATTTAGTGAATCCTGGTGTGTGCGTTATGGGGGCCAGGTCGTGCTGTGGCGCGCGAAGACGGGTACGCCGACCTTTCAGCCAATGCGCCCACTCCCACATCAAGCAACTGACCGGCTCGGATGGTGGTCTGATTGTGGGGGCGGGGGAGAGAGTGAGGGTCAACGGCTCAGCGCATGTTCTTCCCTTTAAAAAATCTGACGCGCTTGAAACTATCACGGTGTGCTAAAAGCCATGGCTTGGTAGGTTGCCAACTGACGGGAATACTCGGACCGCGTGGTCAGCCCAATGTGTGTTTTGTGTGGAGTGGCTGACTGAAGGACTGAGAGTCAGGCTGGAATGGCTCCTTCTTAATGTGGCCTTTATGGCACTCCCACTCCATGGCATCCAATCCAGGTGTTGTTTTACGCCCAGGGGCGGCTCCGGCCGCACCAGCCACCTACGCACTCCCCCTCCTCCGGTCTTCTTGACGTTGTGATGGCACCGGGCTCAGTTGATGCAGGAGGAGAGAGTGCGGTAGATGCAGCGCAAGTCTTCTTTCACTTTGAACTAAATCACGCGCAAGTCACCGTCCCTGCCCCACTCTTCCGTGGAGCATATGATGGTCATCGTCGTACTACGAAGGTTGAAATGTCATGTATGTGCACGATCAATCCGCACGTCTGTGTCCTCTCCCACTTCCAGTTTTCTTGAATTGTTCATGGCACCGAGCCAACATGGGAGAGAAAAAGAGTCTAATGTAACTATCAGTAAGATGCCGTATGAACTGTCTCTGGAAGGCAGTCAATTTTGGTCCACTTCACGTGCAGATCCCCATACGTGAGGTTCACTTGAGGATGCAGGAGATTGTGCCTCAAGAAGTAGGCCCAAAGAGCACACCCAATTGCAGTAGCGCACGTGATACATTCAGATGGAGTTTTGAGTAGCCTAATTGGACAGCCGTGCTGTCGACCAACAGCGATGAAGAGAAGGGACTAGATTGGTTGCTTCTTACGAAAGGACCTGCTGATGGCTCTTTGCTTGGTCCAGAAGAAGTTGCACAGGTGATTTACAAGGAAAATTATCCCTAGCCAATTAGGATTTACCGGGAGTTTCCTTTGGGGCTCCTACTACACATCTGCGCTAATCAGACTCACATAATGTTAAATTTTTAGTCAGTGCACAGCGAGTTTATATATGCTTCTTACTATATAAGCATAAGTATTTTTTGGAGCAGGAGGAGTAGGAGGAATGCACCACATTTTACTATTTTCATTTCAATCTAGGGAACGCGGAGTATTTTTCAATTGCTTTCCGGGTAAAACGAAGAGTTACTGGTTTAAAAAGGTTTCCTAGGCTGAAACATATGCAACCTTCTCTAAAACAAACCTATGCCATAAACGTTTTCGTCATTTTGATCAAATTTTGTGCCATATCGACGGACCCTTTTCTCCGTCTTCACGGTGCTTACTTCCGTCAAAGAAATAAGGAAGATGGGAATACTGTCAGGCATGTCATTTTGGGGTGAGACGGCCAAACCACGGCTGGATAGCTGTAGGCTAAGAAAATGTGTATTCGTAAATGAGTGCTCAGCGATTGCTACCGGAACTCACTCATCCCGTTCTGCCTTGGGTCTCACTCTCGATCCCCGCTATCAGTCACACCACGGCTAGTAGTAGAAGTCGTAATATAGGAAGACGAACGATGCCGGCAAAGTCAAGAGGGACTGGAATTGCCACTTCTGGCTCATTAGCCGTTATCCACCCAGTCCCCCGAGTTTTGGCCCCACCGGAGGCTCGATTTGTCGAAGTGTTGATCAGAAGCTCAACGCTTTAACCATCTAGCATACTGACGAAAGTATCATTTCTGAGGTTGATAGGTGTGGAGGTCTCACTAATGGAAACAGGTAGAAGCGTGGGTTTCGATGGGGGGGGGGGTTGGAGGTGTTGCTATACATAATTTTTGCTAAAAATGTTCACTAAGATCGGGAAATATTTAAGCACACCATGTTTCATCGCTTGTTATCGACACACCAATGCTATAAAAACTACGTGCTTTCCATGAAGCCAAGTTTAATAATTCTGTATGTACATTTAAAAGGACTTTCCGACTCACTCGGAAACTACTGCGTACTTCGTGAACGTACTTGACGAACTTGGGCACTATAGGCTGCACTGACAACTATGTGAGCATTTTCAAACTTTCTTTCGAGCATGCAGCCGTTGAAAAACATGTATTTCCTCTTCCTAATAATCAGACTTTCAGGACACATAACATCCTGTTAATTTCCCCTTCGAAAAGGTGGTGTTCTCAATCCTTCTCATAAAAATCAATAAACTATGCAGGAAACGAAGCTCAAGTTAATTATGCACACTGCATGTCTCTGCGTTATTTGACAAATATCATTCTCGAAGGCCGAGGATACGATGTACAGCCCAAAAGCCTGCATTCGGTTATGTTAAAATCAATTTAGGAAGTATTCTCCACAACGCACGTTGATATCTGCCAGAGGCAATAGTTAACAAATAACTGTTCCAAAATCAGCCATTTTAATGCGAAATGGCTTATACCAATCTTGCAATTCTGGCTCCTTACGACAGTAACGGGTTCCTTTAGGGCCTCTATAACTTGAGAGACCATTGTTGGTCGTGGAAACTACTGAACAGAAGGATCAGCAGTTGGGGCGTGGGGTTCCTAGGTACCAATTCCATCAACAGACAGCTTTACCTTCCTGCGTCGCTGCGTAAGCAAAGGCCAGGCCCCATCGAAATTAAGAAAGACGAGCAGACAAGACAGGACGCCGAAATCACTCGATGGGGACGAAAAAGACTCGCCCTAGTGAACAACAATGACAGAGGCTAAACTCCCCCCGCCCCCCACGCACGCAGCTGTCAAGCGCAGCAAGCATCCGCCAAAATCAATCAAAAAATCGATCAACACGAGGCCAGCTCGCCTGGCACAGAACTTCCAGTACTGTTCGATTTTCTGCAGGATCGGTAGGGATAACTTGTATGGCGAATGTCCCACCTACTTAGTGGCTTTGCAATAAATTTTCCGGAGGGTAAGAATTCCCGTGCCTTAACTCTAACACTAACATTAACACAAAACTAAACTCTAACCTTGATTTTAACCCTCGATTTTAACTAAACCTAGACCCTACAGTTAGAAGGCGCCCGCTGATCGGTTTCAGGACCCACTCGTTCCGTTGTGCCTAGGGGCCAGTAATGACCATTCCAGTCTCCTTTTGTCTTTGTTGGTTATGTTATTCGGCCTATATCCTTAGCCGCTGTGCGGCTGCTGATGGGGCTCGAGAGTGAGCCCCAAGGAAAAACGGGACGAGTGAATCCTGTAACTGATCAGTGAGTGCCTACTTACCATAGCTAATATTCCCGATCAAAAACCGGCAAGACATCGAGCTCGTGGCGCAGTGGGTAGAGCGATTAGACTTGTGCCCACAGGTCCCGAGTTCGAGCCTCGGGTGTCGCACCACCTGGGGTTATGTATGGATGGCCGATGACGGCTACTAAGCCAGAAATAGCCATTCCAGTCTCCCTAGGCTTTGTCAGTCATGTTATTCTACCTAAACCCTGCATTAAACATGAATTCACATCTGGTCCCTTAAGATACTCTTGGCCCTAAAAATAACTCTTATTTTAGCCATAACCTTCAAACCTAACCCTAAACTTAGCCCTAATTCTAACCTTCATCCTAAACATAAGTTCCCCGGAGTAAGCACGAAACCACAGCCAATGTGGGCAGTTTTTACTCCCATATCCTCCTAAGTTCCTAACCTGTGAGAGAAGTAAGTGCGATAAATGGAACATGAGCTTTATTTGCACAGGGAGTTGCAGCATTTATAGGATGCCAGCATTATGCTATTGCACGCCTTCGAAAATCAATGGCTCCCCCTTCAGCGATGACGATTGGTGCGTTCATTGTGTGATGGCCGGGTCGTTATCTGCTGAACTTTCGTCACCGTGTTGGAGGGTGGCGTGACGATGGCTCGGCCATCTGGCTCACCAGCTCTGGTGTTGAAAAATGTGATCGCCTGAGCGCACCCCGAGTGGCCGATTGCTCTGGCCAAACTGAGTCTCAACACCGAATATGGGTTGGGTAGGTCATTGCACTTGTCAATAGACTGGGGGCCTGTAAACCATGACACAAGCAACTCACGGCTCCCTTGATTTTCACATCTTGCGAGAATTTTGGCTTCGTCAAACTTAAATTTATGGCCGGTTCTCACCGAATGAGCCACGACTTGAGAATTGGCGTCATTTCGCCGCACTGCTGCCGCGTGTTCGGCCATGCGCGTCCAAAGCCGTCTTCCGGTTTGTCCGACGTAGTTGCTTTGTTCGCAACTGCTATAGATCCGATCAAAAACTCCAGATGTTTCCAGCCACGGCAGTGGATCCTTTGGTCTCATTACCTGACGCCGAATTATGGTCTTCGCTCTGTGTGCGAGTCCAACTCCAAGTGGCGCAAGAAGGGACTTACATTTTTACTTGTATCGGCATCCTTACCTGTGTTGTTTCAAACCGCTTACTAATGCTGAGCCAACAAAGATCCCAGAAATTTCAGCAATTCAATAAATCGGTTCCTGAGAGCCCATACTATGCGTGGCATTGCGCCAGATTTCACGGAATTAGGGATCGAGTTATGGTTAAGATATGGTTCGGGTTGGTTTTAAGGTCAGGATACGGGTATATTTTTACTTTATGGAATTTATTGCAAGACCCACCTGTAGGTTGCGTTCATGCTAAAGTTTCCTGTCGGGGGTACAGACAAACAATTTCAACACGAACGTTATATGTGACTCAACTCGGGGAACAAAGGATAGGCCAGCGAGTTATATGGGAACGGTGGTAATAGGATGTGTGTGGATGAGGCTAAATTAAGAAGAGGAGAATGTCTGCCTAAACCTACCACTATACATTTTTTTCGTTATGGCTAGTGTTTATTACCGTGTCGGACAATAATTTGCTGCCCTAACATGCGTGCGGATTGCGAGAGCCGATGGCTTTACCTCACGCCGACCAAGATGCGCGATATCATTCCAAGCTGACCTGACCCACTTTTATTCGGATCATGAACGGCAGTAAGCAAGAGGTCCGCTCTGCACGATCTTTCAATATCAAGTTAAAACGGATGCGTCTTGAAACTACGGTGGCGTCCTAAGATACGTCACTCGCAAAATTGTCATTTAAACCGGTACTTCGGTCCTCCTACCAGTGTGACCCTAATAACCCGGCAAGGAATGGTAACCACAACGAGCACAAGGGATAGAGTAAGGGCTACGTTGGCATGTATAACCACATATTAGGGTTCTTGCCACTATTTCTATACCCAAATCTTCAAGATTATTTTACATCTCACCGTGGTTGTGCTGCTAGTGGACCATTTTCTGCAGACAGGGTGCCTAAGACAATGTCTGGTTAGCGGCGCTGGAAATGCTGCTGACTTGAAGCCCCGGAAAGGTGAGAATGCCGACAACAGGTGGACAAAGGTCACTACGCGACTGAGGTGTTTTTCGTTGTGTCCTAGCGACTGCATCGAGCAAAGTGCAAACCTGAGCTTTGTGGGAGGGGTGGTAGGGATTGTTCTGTGGGGGGTTTGACGTCCAGGTGCACAAACGCCAGCTAGCGAATCTTTTATGCAGATGACTAACTCAGGATGCAGATAGAAACTAACGAAAAATTTCTAATAAACGGCAAACCGGCTCAAATTCACAAAATAAAGACAATCTTAATATCGAATGATGTTATGTAAGTGATAAAAAAAGCAAACAGACGTATTGTAAATATTATTAAATTGGTAAGAATAAACAGGATTTTTAAATCGTGAGTATGCGAGCCAAATTGGCAAATGGGCTATAGTTCGACCGTTGATTTTGGTGCAGGTACGGTGACTTGCGTGTTATTAAGTTTAAAGTGATAGTGGACTTTCGCTGCATCTACCGCACTCTCTCTTCCCTTAGCCGCCTGTTCCCGGTGTCAGGACAGAGCCAAGAAGACCGGAGATGGGAGAGGGTGCAGGTGGCTGGCGCGGCCAGAGACGCTCCTGATCGTGCCCCCAGGCTTATATTCGCTCCCACCTTAGCTCCCAATAGCAAAAATGAAAAATATACAGCACTTAGCAGTACATAGGTTGACCGTCAATTTCAATGAGGTACACCGTATGATCCACAGCAGGGTGGCGCAGGAACGGTGACTTGCGCGTGATTTAGTTTAAAGGGAAAGTAGACTTGCGCTGCATCCATCTCACTATCTTCTCCTCCCCCACCTGAGCCAGGTGTCATGACAGAGTCAAGCAGACCGGAGATGGGAGAGGGCGCAGGTGGCTGGCGCGGCTGGGGGCCCTAAGCCATAGCTGCTCCCTAGGCATGTCACCACACCCCATTTTTGGCCTTTTTTATGGGAGCGCAACCCGAATAACGCCGGCCGTGGTCTAATGTGGTCCCCATGTTGGTCAAACACATCTATCACTTGGCCCGTTTTGGGGGCAAATGCGCTATACATACGTACATAATGCATGTCGATGCATCCAACTAAGTGAATAAAGAAACAAAAATTCAGCCATATATGACTAACGCCTTATTAATAATAGGTGGCTAAATGTCTTCCGAAAATTACTGCAATAAATTGCATGATAGACAGCCAGCTGTCTGTCAAGTAGTGAATGCTTCCTGAACAGTGCATAAGATTGCGAAACGACATCTCTTATTTTTCTACACTACCCCATAGGCGGTTGAATAGGACAAATTTGAATTTAAAGAGTCAAAATCAGGTATCAGTCAACACCAGTCCTATAAAGAAGACAATAGTTAAAACAAGCACTGTACCAGGCAGTCATATAGAGAGGTTTGCGGGCGTTCAGAATATTTATAGTAAACTTCCGTCCGGGGCACAGGAAGGTAGGAGAGAGAGAGAGAGAGAGTCAGACAGTAAGTTTGGCTCATGTTTCGTCACTGTAGGATAAGAGAACGAAAAATTTGGGTTCAGTTTGGGTTGGCGAGCAACTGCTCCCTTGTGTCATGAGTGCCCGCCGGTGCAGGAACTTGGAATGTTTCGCTAGCACTTTATAGACTACTGAAAATGTCTGGTTTAGGTCTACCTGGCGGCCGCTGTCAACTACGGAAGCCTAGGCCTTGACTAAGCCAGACTAGTTGGTGCCCTTGCACCTGCTTGGGTAGGCGCCTGACAAACAAAAGCTGCTCTACAGGAGCAAGTGAAGGAGTATGTGCACGGTGAAGACGTTTGCAATTGCAACCTTCAAGGCAAGGCCACGGAGTGCTTGATGCAAGTATTTTTTGCCTTGGTGACTGAGTACGTGCCCGCAACAGCTGACCGGGAGTCAATGAAGTGACAATTGTGGAAATAGCTCCTTATAGCTGTCTGCTCGTCCGTATTTTTCACAAATGCTCTCTAACGTATTCCCGGACAATCTTATCGGTGTCACCATTTTCTCGCAGCGTGTTGCGCATAGAGATGAGTTCATGCTCCAACATATCGAAAGCGTACATTCTCCTAGATCCGTTAGTTAGGTAGTGGTATAAGCTATTTCCGACGTAAAGGGACAAAAAGGTAAAAAAAGCTTTTTCCATATTTTTTTCGAAATACACTCTTTCAAATTGTCTTTCATCGGACGTTCTGCAAAGTAGAAATGGGAGAAAATCACCGTCCTCTTTTACAAATTGAATGATGGTGCTGGGTGAACTTGAGTTAATTTATCCAATCGGGTACCCGCTTTTACATAAATGTCATCAAAAATCGTACCTAAAAAAATAAAGGTCCCTTACAAAATAATGAAGTTGTGTCCCTAGTTTTCTAATAAAAGGGGTAAAAATGGTGCTCTAATCGTTCAACCATCCATCTGGCATTAAAACTGACCACGGGATTTGAATTGACCAATTAACGCGCAGCGAAAAATAATTTCCTTTTTGCCGGCGACTGGCACATCGACTAAGAATTCCTGCCTGGCAATCATCTCAGCTAAATATCCTATCGCCTCTGTGAGGGGAATAGAAATGAACAAGAAGGCGAGACATCTAAGCATACATTTTTTATATTTTTATTCATATTTCTTATGGGAATAATGAATTATAGAGTAAGGATGACAACATTACTAAACATCTGCTTGATACTGGTCACTCCGTTGACCCCTAAACATCAATCCGAGTACTTGTTCGGGTACAAACAACTCGTACATTGCGCTACCTGGAAGTGGCCTATATTCAACGGTTGAACCAGGACCTGTGGAAATAGTTGGAGCACGGGTAACCTCTAGCTCCTTTATTTAAATAGTTCCCTTTACTTCGTCTTTTTCCAAACTCAAGCCATCGCATTATGTTTTAAAATACTAATTTTATTGATTCGCCTTCTGGCACTTAACCACTGAACTTGCTGTTAGACATTGATTTTTCTGTAAGAATTCAAAATTCTTGTATTTTCTGATTCATTATTTATGTTCTGCAACGACAAGATGCAACTGAATAGCTGTCGTGTAATTTTTGTTGCGTCCAATAAATCCTGATCTACTCGCTCGCGTTACATTCACACCACGAAAAATGCTTCAAAATTGTCGCTTAGGCTGTATACGGATAGTTCGCGTCGGATACGCGTCATCAGCCACTTCGCAATTCTGTGATAAGGCAGACTGCAAATTTCTATTATCAGCTGCACAAAAAGGTCAGATTTGTGAAGTTCGAATAAACCATAAAGCCTTGAGCATTCTATACCTGTGGGTTCAAGAAGTTCAATCTCACATTTACTAGGTAAACCTTGATCTTAGACTTTCCAAAGACATATTTTTGAGTTAAACTTCACCTATATCAGTTTGATCCTACTGCGCCTTTCTCTTCTCTTCATCCGCCAGGATTGCGCCAACTTCCGAAATGAAAAGATTTATTCATTAGAATGAGACTGAACACTTTTCCCAGTGTGGCATCCGGTAGTTTTCCTGTTTTGGAGCCAGTGCGCGGATATTCTTACTCGGATTCCTTCGGGATTGTAGGCACTAAAATAGGTGTTTGAAACAAGAACATTTAAACTGCAACTTCTGCCACTAAGCTTATTTGCCTTTGATGAAAAAAAAAACATAATTCATGGTCAACCGATAAAACTTCGTCCGAGGATTTGCATTTTTGGGATTTTGGGTTACTTCCTGGAGCCTAAATTGAGCAACTCTGCGCTGAGCAAACCTTAGGACCAGATAATGCTACGAGACTCGTTATCCGGGCTGCGTGGCAATAAGAATGGTCAAACATGAGGTTGTGGTGGCACGTCTAGGCCTGACTGGAACTTTTACACTGGAACTTCTGCCACTAAGCTATTCTGCATTTGATAAAAAAACAAATTTCACGCTCGTAGGAAGGTGGGTTAGAGAAGCGCGTGCTCAAGTAACCGTTCCCGCACCCTCATGCTGTGGAGCTCACAGCGGGCATCTTCGTTCGCGAGGACTAAACAGTCGGATGAAGACACCGAACGAATAAAAAACATTTAATGTTCATGCGTCAAGATGCTGGGGAGTAAAAACTTAAGAGGAGGATATTGAACAAATGCAGTAGAAAAAATCTTTTCTGTGTTCGTTATTAGAAATTACCTTAAAGTAAATTACTGTGTACGTTTTGGTGATGGCAAAGTAAGGTGCATCTCAAGGCATTTATGAATTTGCAATGAAAGCTTTGCGGTTTTTCGGGGCTCCACGCAATTTTCCCAAGTATAGGTTCCATACGTGGCGTTTACTAAAACATGCAATCTAAAGCAGATAATGAAGGCGTTCACTTATTTGTTGAATTCTTTGACGTCTATCTTTTGTAGATGACTGCTTGGATTATAGTCATAGGTCCACCCAAGCAGGAAACCCAATTTTCCGAGCAATGAAATGAACGCAGCAAAAGCCTGTGATAAATAATCTCTTGATCAGATGAAAAAGTTTCCGGAAAAAGCTCAGCCTTGTCGTTTTCGTGAGTTTAAGGAGAAAAATTCGTGCGGGTGTTTGCCTGGCTGGAGATAGCCTATCAGCTTCTAAATAAAGGAAAATTAACTAATTAACAATAAAATCCGTTAAATACGTCCGATAAGTAACAGGTTCTTAATAATCGACCTCCAGTTAAATGAAAACGCAACGGAAATATCAGTAACTTTGTGTCCAATGAGTAAACTCGACATTAGGAAGTATAAATGAATGAAGGAACTGAGCAACTGTAACAACATGGGCATAATAACGTTAATATACGCAATCCTTATGTGTATTTGAACGATATTTTATCCATAGATTTGTTTTTAGAACTATTACAGATCGAAAAGTGCGCAACCTAGTTCCAAAACTATGCCAGGAGAGTGAGATATAATTTTTCTGATATGCTTATTTAGCAAATGGATTTTTGCTTGATTTCCTTTGCAGAAACGTTAAGAACGCTGAAAAACCTTCAGGGATTAATAACTTAGAATAGAATTAGCAGATGCGATCGTTAACGTACAGTTTTCTCTTCATCCGTAACCTTATAATAATGCTGGAATGCTACCCCGTTTTTCCACTTTCGAAAAAGTACCGAATATATTTCTATAAAATACGAGAGAATAAAAGTTCTCTTTAAATCGGAGTTACGTTCGTTATATTTACTTCTTTTTACACATTGTTATGCGACTATAATTGTCCCCTAGATTGATCGTCATAGTATTAAAATACCGCTCAAATTGTCAATTCTGCGTCGGTTCCATCTATAAGTTACGCATTTGCTTGTTGACATCCGGTTCGGCCTACCTATTGCGTAAAAGAATCTCCATTTCCTTGTGGGCGACGAATGGTTTAATAAACGTCTCCAGTTTAGATATCCACCCTCATGTACCTATGCGCAGCGACACGAAATTGGTCTAGGATAATTAGTAGCATAGTAGACTTGTCGAATGAAACGTAACGCTGATCTTTTGAACACGTTTGAACACTTTGCTCCAAAGCATATTCTGCATAAAAAGGAACAGTTTTTCCCCTGCCGGTTAGGTGAATAAGTAAAGTGCACAATGTTTTATATGTCCCAGAATGATCATCTTGATTTCCAGGATCAAATTTCACGTCACACACAGTCGCATTAATTTGCTCCTAAAACGCGGAGACGAGCTTGATTTCGCGATGCTGGCAATTAGACTATGCGCGCCTTTCGGGGTGCGGGAGCTTAAATCAGTAGAATTAGCCCGATCACATGTTTTTGTCCTTCCACTTTCAGGAGTCAACGTTTAATCATTTTAGATCGCACGCTTGCAGCTAAATCCTCGTATGAACGGTGGTATTTATGAGAGTTCCGCGCCGGACGCAGGGCAGGAGTTGTGAGCATTAAGAAGTTTCCAATGCAGAACCGAAATTTGACACGTTATACGATACAATCAAAAGAATGCGACCTTTTAAGAGCTTATTTTTGTTCATTTTTATTGCTTTAGATTTCTCGATGTGCTGGACCCATTTTATGCGCTCACACGCAACATTCAATTTTGCTGGGGTTTCCACATGGGAGCTATGACATGTGGCTCCAACTTCAAGACAGTTGGGAGATACATAATATTTCCAAGGATTCGGTTTGTGCTGAGGAGGTCAAGCTTTCAGAAGACGAAAAATATAGCCATTGACATCAGTCCAAGGAAGGCAGCATTAAAGGGAAGGTCATTAAGAAGAATAATGATCGTCAAGATATTTACTCGCAAAAAACTATTTTAGAAAACGTGCAGAAAGTAGATTGTAGACATTTTTACTAAGGTGTAGTATTTGAAATGCCACTGTTCCTCTACCCCACAAACACCTGAACGTTTACCAGATTGCTGGTAACGCAACCATCGGGGTGGGTTTAAGCTCACAGTAAATGACTTCGAATTGTAGATGCAGTTTGTTTCATCAGTTAAGGTCTGTCTGAGTCACGTACCTCATCCGAATATTCCAAGGGAGAGGAGTAAGTACGCAGTGCAAGGGTCTAGGGACACTTTCATCGACTTTATTTTGCCCGTTAAAAAAAGCTAATTTATGGCCACTTGGCGCCGACTAGGTTGGCCTACCGCATGAAACTGCAGTTAGGATACCAGTGATGAGCGCCTCTGCAGCAGCTAGCTTCTTCTGCCAGGGCAATATACGTTTTTAAAAACTCTCAAAAAGCATGTTTTTCAGGCTGTATATCAGATTACAGCTCCTTCTACACAGTGGGAGATAATTTTAAGAAGGCGGATCTTATGAGGCAGAAATCCTTCTGAGCATAATTTTATGTAGAGCTAGGATGAAAACAGGCATCTGCAATGAAGATGTTTTATGGTGCTGATATGCGCAAAAGTCAAGCAAAGACATGCTTTAACTTCTTCAAAAAAACGCACCGGCCGAAACTGAGCTTAGTAACAGAAACGGGGAATATGGCAATGGAAAATGGCAATAGGAACATCTCTCTTGTAATACGTGTGGCCTTGAGCTAACTTCAAGGTGGGTTATTAATTCCGTCACATTAAACTACCTATAACGCAAACCCACAAGCGATGCTTCACCATAAAGCTACAGATACCCTCTAACCCCTTTAACTCGGAACACGCGGAAATAGGATCCCTTATAATTTCGTGATGGAAAAAGCACCCTATTCATCACGCTAACCATAACCCAAAACTTACTCCGAAAACTAACCCTGAACTTAACCCTGGCCTTATCCCAACCCTAAGCTAGCCGCAAACCACAATCCTTTCAAAAGTTAATGTGTTGCCTCAGGATGAAATGGGCGCAGAGGTTCCTAATCCTGTCCAAAAGCCTAATAAATTGAGCCTTTGTTTAACCGCGTAGCCAAACGACTGCCCATCGTTTTCTGGCCTACAATCGCGAGAAAAATAACCAATATAAACTTAACTTTCTCTGACGAAGCAGTAGCGAAAGGAGGGATTTTTCGCAGTCTACATACCTTTAAGACCGCAATAGTAACATTTTCCAACTCGATACACTTTCAAAGGTGCTGGATAATATTTCTCCTCATGCTCTTTCTATTTCAAGCATCAGTCTCCACCGATAACGGAAGTCAGGTCAAACGCTCTTAAAGTTAAAAATGGCCCCCTTGCGTTCCAAA
The DNA here is from genome assembly GCA_017591395.1 of Schistocephalus solidus. Lineage (NCBI taxonomy): Eukaryota > Metazoa > Platyhelminthes > Cestoda > Diphyllobothriidea > Diphyllobothriidae > Schistocephalus > Schistocephalus solidus. Next base: position 58,206 of record WEDG01010605.1, on the reverse strand, counting down.
ATTTTTCGCCAATCTATCTGATTCAATTTGCTCGCTTGTGGTCTCCGAATGCAAACCTTACAAGGTGGCGATTTTTTGGCCAAATTATGAGGACTTTTGTTCATCTTCTAACCTCTCCTGTAAGTCCCTGCCGGTGATTTTTTCAAGAATTCTGTCAACATTCATTTCCTTAGTATGCTGATCGGCTGAATGACGAGATGAAGAAAGCGGTGCCCACCAGGACATGTTTACTAGGCGGTGCATGTCGTAAACCTGTTTACCGTAACAAAAGCAATTCAGCGGATGTGACCACCACCACTGCCATCGAACGGCCGGCTGGCTTTGATACCGAATACTACTGGTCAAGTTCCTAGTGCAATTACCCTTCAGCACACAGCTGCCTAGCCAAATGGGTCTATCTGGCTGGTCGCACACAAGTTCGGTTGCACTCGTGTTTTTAGATGCGACGACTGGATTTAGCATTTTGTACACGCCCATCCTAGTCAGCGGACGGCAGGTAACTTCTCTTCTTGGGGGAGGAGGAGGGTGGTGGTGCATCTCGTGTTCTGTGGGCTTTGCAAAGTCAACCGGAGAACCTTCTCGGTGAAGGTTCACTGCGTCTTGAATTCACATCTTTTCGTTTTCTCGGTTCTTCTACTTTCGGGGTGCTCGGGAGCCTGTCAGAGTAAAATAGTAGCTAGGCGTTGGCTACTAGCAGCTCCGACGATTATTTGTATCATCCCTCCCCCCGAAGGGCCCGTCCACCGGCCTGGAAAACGTACATGCTTAAAGACTTTTGAGTTGAGGAGGACAGAACGAAAGAACTGTCAAAAACATTTCGAGATAAGGTCATTTGAGGTTGGCTGGCATAGAGTTTCATCGGATTCCACGGAATAACCGCAGGAGATTCACAATTTCGGAAATCCGTTAGTAGTATAGGATTACTTACCTTCTTTTTGTAAAACTCCCAGCACGGCAGTCCAGCCATATCAAGCGGTGACCTATGTCACATATCCTCTGGGAGGGAACAATCCTATTGACATGCATACAACCTTCTTATAGCCAAATATTATTAAGCAGCGCGTCGAGGGCTGACGGGTCCACATCAAAAGACAGAGTTAGTTGTAAAAACCTTACTGTCGCAAGAAAGCGTGCCGTGGCTCACGAGGCAGTCTCAGCAAGTTTTCACACCAGCTATGTGTCCCAACGCGAATTGTGTGCATGCGCCTTAACTTTATACAACTGTGGTCAGTGGCTGACAGGCGTGCTAGGTGGAAAGAAAGTGGCATGGATAAGCGGCTCTAATCCTGACCAGGATAACGACCCACCACACACATATATCGCACTCTCTCCTCACTCGCCCACCTTGCACCTTTGACAACGCAATGTCAAGCCAGTCGGATGTTGGCTTGAAAGCAATGACTGATCCAGTTACTCAGTCCATCTACGCGTGCCACACATAGGACCGGGTCTCCATTTCGAAAAAATAGGTTTCATTATGGGCAACTCTATCCCGGGTGGGTGCAGCCGGACTTTCAGTCCTCCGAAGGACCGTGTTTAGTAACCTTCAAAGCTACTATCCTTAGCGTGTCATGCGAGGATGGACTCTTAAGTGTCTTTCCGCACTCTTTCTTTCCTCTGCTATCCAACAGTCGACATTCCGACCGCTTCAGTCAGCTATTGAGTACCATGACTGACGTAACGTTCTGGTCGACGCCTAGACTCGCCACAACTACAGTTCAATCGTCGTAATCGGAAAAGAAGTCCACCGTGAGAAGGCGTAGATACAATCGCTGGGACGAGATAGTTATTTGCCTGACATTGCAGATTCCAACTTGAAACCATCCTCCGAGACAGTATCAGATACGCAAAATTAATGCGACCCTTTTGGCATTCTATTTCACAGGACATGGTAGTAAAGACCGTTGAACTACTCCTACCAAGTAAAAACGATGAAACCAAGAATCGCCTCGGACACGCCCAAGTCCTTCAGCACCTGAAGTTCTGTCTCAGGACGTACTTCCCGTTTGACGGAACAATCTACCAGCAGGTGAAGGGACTACCAGTGGGATCGTCGAACTCCGGACTGATAGCTGAGGTGGTTCTAAACGGTTGGAGTCACTGGTCTTCCAACACCACAAACTGAAAATCTGGGCTCAGTAATGGGATGACGCCTTCTTCGTTATCGAACGGGATCAGGTGTTCAGGTCCAAACAACGTCTCAACAGGGTCTTCACGGAAATATAATTTACGATGGACGAGTAAGAAAACAATAGCTGGCCTACCTTGACGTCCTGGTCTGCCGCAAAGCTTTTGGTGGCCTAAAGACCAAAGTGATCAGAAAAGCGAAAAATCCGGCGTAACCACCAAAGCAGCCACAAAACGCTATATCGACGTGTTGAGGCAGACTACAATGAACCGGAAGACAAGGTTGCCGAATTACAATATCTTTGACAGGTTTTCAGAGAGAATGGCTACCCGCAAAACCTCTTTATCCTGTTCCTGCGCAAACGCATCGACCAAAAATTTCGCAGCGAGCATAAATAGTGGTGAGCAATTCCATATATCAAAAACGTCTTGGAGGCTGTCAGCTGCCTTCTCGCACCACTTGGAGTTGAAGTCGCACACAACCGAAGGCCACCATTCGGCGTCAGGTAACGAGATCAAAGGACCCACTGCCGCGGCAATAAACATTTGGAGTTGTTTATCGGATGTGGTGGAGTTGCGGGCAAGGTATCTACGTGGGAGAAACTTAAAAACTGCTTTGGACGCGAATTACTGAACACGCGGCAGCATTGTGGCGAAATGATGCATAATCTCATTTGGTGGAACTGGCCACAAATTCAAGTTCGATGAAGCCGAAATTCTTGCAAGAGCTGATAATCGCGTGAGCCACGAGTTGCTTGAATCCTGGTTTACAGCCCCCGTCTATCAACAAGTGCAATGACCTCATAAACCTATATTCGGTGTTTAGACTCAGTTTGGCCAGAGCATTCAGCCATTCGGGGAGTGCACAGGTGAACAAATTTTCCCACGCCAGTTCCAATGAACTAGATGGCCGAGCATTAATCACACCCACCTCCAACACAGGGGACGAAATTTGATCGGAAAACGACCCAATTTACAACGTAGGCTCCACAGCATGGCGGTGCAGAGATGGTGCCTTGCGCGTGAATTAAGGTTGTGATAATAGACTAACGCTGCATCTACTGCACTCTCTCTCCCCTTACTTGCCTGTGCGCGGTTTTAAGACGCTGCCAAGAAGACCGGAGGTGGGATCTGGCGCAGATGAATCATTTCGCGCGGTCAGGGATGCTTCTGACTAAAAGTGGCTGGTGCGCATGAGCCTGCACCTACGCGTGCCACCACAACGCCCCCATGTTTGACATTTTGTTATGGGAGCTCAGCCCGAATAACGCCTGCCGTGCCCTGATTTGGCCCCCGTGTTGGTGCAGCGCATCTACGGGCCACGAAAAACCTTCCATGTACCACTGTTTTTATCAGCTCGTACAGAACAGACGCCGTATGGTTAACGAGATCCATGTGACGTTGTGATCCTATGCACGTGCAGCGCAGTGCCTTGTAGCGATCGACGTTTCTCAACACAGATACAAGCTAATGACTGAGTCGTATTTACTCGATTGTGTGTCGGTGGGTAATCCATCTGCGACGGATTCGTTCATCAGCCTGCTCATCCCCGTATTCGCCTTTAAATTACTAATATAGGAGTACTGTATATTTTGTCGGCAGCCCATGTTTACTGCTAAGACATTTGGACCGGATGACACTGTTTTTATCACTTGAATACGATATCAATCAAATGCTAATTTAGTAAGTACGACATATAAGGTCCCCTAAAGAGGACAGGGGAATAGATACGGGCCTCCCAATTAATTCAGGTGGTCCTGTGCATGATTCCTGGGAGAGTAGGGTCTTAACCCCAACGTTAACCCTAATATAAACCTAGACCGTAGCACTAATCTTTACCCCATACCTAACTTTACCCATAACCCTACCGTTGATACTCAACGTCACCGAAGGAGAGCAGATGCGATCGCAGGGACAAGAGTTTTATCCGCCCGATGTTTTGGATTCCAACTCGAACCCATCGCTCCGTAATCCTTAACTTATCCTACCCTTAAACTTAACTCCGACTATAAACCTAAACCTATTGGTCCCGGGATTTGTTCCTGTTCCCGCGTCCCGTTTAGAGTGCCATAAATGTCAGCTATACCGTCCATTCTAGACGCCAGAGGAGACAGAAATTGACAGCACTTTCGAATATCTACTTGATTTTATTTTGTTTCGAGTCCGGAGCCGTTAGCTGCACAGCCGAGGGGAAAATAAATGTTAAGACAGCAGGCCACTTTAGCCAATCTGAGATGTATGTGGTGCCCGATGAGAAGACAGAGGAAGGACCTAAAAAGTGTAAAAAATAGAGTTGCCTTCAATGTAAAAAGTCTAGCAACGTGCCGGCATTGAGGATCACAGGATACGCAATGCACTAGATGAGGGTTCTGGTAGGTCCAGTGAACAGAAGTGCCCACTTCTTCAAGAGAGGGCACTACAACACGCCCATGAACGTGGGCATAGGAATAGATGTGGTGCAAGAGGGGTGGCACTGTAAATTCGTTGAAACAAAACGTAGACCAGCCTGGATGAAGGAACGCGTTTTCGAGCAGCGCACGGTATCTGCAAGCCATGACTTCCACCAAAAATGTAAACAATCCACCTGCAACACATATGTTCACGTTGTGTTAGCCACTGCGCCCAATCCAACCCCCGACCCCCCTCAGTTGATAGGCTCGGACAGTGGGTGGCCCATGGCAGATAACAGGGAATGGGTAGCGGATACGGGAAATCAAGCCTCAAGGCATATTCAGCCCGGTTTTCACGTGACGTGGTTAACTTCGTCAGAATACGCTATCTGTCGTGGTTTTCAAGCCAACCCAACTGTGAAAATAACTCCGAATTTCTTAGGATTAAGCGTCCGGTTTCAATGGTTACCTCTGGATGTGGTCTTTATGAAACAATCATTCACAGGAAATCTGAGTAAGCTGGTACGTGTTATGTGCGCTTCGTCGTGTAGGACACGCATAGGCGGGCTGCTTAAATTTAGACGCCACTCCTTCAGCGCGTATGGGAGGATAGAGTGCGGTTATTCTGTGCAATTCTGCCTCCTCAAACATAAAGCAGGCAGTTGACTTCGTACCCCGCGAGCGTCAAACAAGCAGATCAATCACTCCAAGTCAGAAAACCATTTCATATAGGATGTTGGACACCGATCGTTTTACAGTCCACCGTGTCGTGTAGCTGACGAAAAAAAGCTTTTAGCATTATTTTTCCTTTACGTTAGGTGCTAATACAATTCGATAGGACCTAAGGGTTAGCACGGTGCATCAGGTTTTCAATTTTATGAACATTTTGAAATAACGATGATGAGGCCTTACCTCTTTGTGGGGTGATCAGAAGGGAAGATGTTAAGTAAGAGGCAATCTCTACATTTAAGTCCGTGGATTATAGTATTTTTTTAAAATTTAAGATTAACTCCGATCCAGCACATTGAGGATTTCGGAAAGCGTTTTGTGCTTGCCCCAGTGTGACACTGTATGTACAAATTCACATTAAGTAAGCGTCTGTTATCCACTGCAGATGAATAACGGGCTGGTGTTTGTTTTTAAGTCCCACTGGGGAAGTCCCATCCTCTTTGAGGTGCTGACAGAGTGGTTTCCAGTGGTAACGAACCTTCACAGATCGCGCAGTTGTCCCGTTGTGCTTTGATGCTCAACCTCGAGCACCCGTAACAGAAAATTATCAACAAATACAATTTAAACTCCAATGACCATGTCTAGCTTCTATATGGTCATCAGCCAGCCATACCCAACCCAAGTTTTCGTAACCTCGGATGCTCGAACCCGCGACCTTCTGATTGGAATTCCGTTGCCCTAAACTTTGAGATTTGGTTCCTCCTGATCTTCCTTCTATGAAGCAGAGAACGTCGTCGTTTTTGGAATATGGACGCATTGAGAACGTGCTTTCAACTGAAAGCAGACTATTTTCTCACTCTTAGCAGAACTTTAAACTTAGCAGCGGAGGCGAAAATGTACCTTTATGGCCGGATATTTTTGCTGTTACAATCTGCTGATGTCCTAAATGCCAAAAGACAAAGAAAAAGGGGACTTGAATGGCAATTTCTGGTTTATTCACAATTAATATCTAGCCATATCCAACCCCAGTTGATGCAAAACCCGAGGCTCGACTCATCGCCTTGCCGGATTCGTTCGAGAATATTGACATTGGTGGATGGCTTGTCACCGATCAGTTACGTGATTAATATCACGTTACTAGACGATAGTCAGATTCCAAAAATTCACTATAACATGCATTCAGACTTAGTTTCTGACGGGGTTTGTCGAACCTTTTTTAATTAAGAAAAGGCCTTACTGGAAAATATAGCGCGTTCATAGGAATTGAAGCCACTTCCATAGCTGGCTGATTTGCCAATTATTCTTGTAATTGATGCAAATTCTAAAGCTAACATGTACGAGCTGGACACACCCCATTTAGCTGCTGCCATTATTGTAGAGGCGGGCAGCATTAAGTGTGTTGGACATTATCGCCCTAATGAGTGCGGAATTCATCTGCTAATACATTAAAAAATGCCTTTTTCATTTACATCACAGAGACCAGACTCAGCCACCATTGAAAGACATGACGGTGTTGGGCAAAATCTGAACTCTCTCCGCACATGAAGCAGATACCCTGCTCAGATGTGTGCATTTTGTAGATGTGAGTTTACGGCAACCACTTCTGCAGGCAATCTTCCGACTCACTATGGGTGGTCCGTTGGTTTCAGGTCTCTCTCTCTCTCTCTCTCTCTCTCTCTCTCTCTCTCTCTCTCTCTCTCTCTCTCTCTCTCTCTCTCTGTCGCTCTCTCGCTCTCTGTGTGTCTCTCTCTCTCTCGCTCTCTCTCTCTCTCTGTCTGTCGCTGCTGTGTGTGTGTGTGTGTGTGTGTGTGTGTGTCTCGTGTGTGTGTGTGTGTGTGTGTGTGTGTGCAGATACGGCCTGCCTGTGTGAAGTTCAGGATTCTGAAAAGAACGGCCTGAATATAAGTGGTGCTGTCGCAGTCATGGACAGCCGGTGCACGCACTGAAAGAAAGGGCCGACAACGCTGCCTCTAGGGTGTATTCTCACCGGACTGAAAATGGGCCAATTTGAAGGCACCAAATTGAGTTGTTTTTTGGGTTAAATATTCCCCCCACAAAACCTCTTTTTTTCCACTCGTTACTGGAACAGCCGTTTCGGGCTTACTATGTCTTTCAATGCGAGCAAATTGTCGCAAAGAGATGATTAAGTGGCGGAAACGTTCACTAGGTGCGGGTGATTGTGAGACATCAGGCGGGATAGTTTTAGCCCCTTGAGAGCTGAGATTAGGTAGATTGGTTAATCGTACGCCATTCTTAATCGCCCAGCCATGGACGTCTGTTTTTCTTCCGAGGTTCATCATGCACGCCAGTTCACAGCAGCTTTAATTGATCCCTTTTATAATGTACGGACCATCCGCTCCTACTACCTCAACTTGATTAGTACTCAAAAACCTCTTAATTAAAATTTTGAATGTTAGAGCTCTACAGTTTTCAGTCACAGAATGCGAACTTGATGCAGTGCCGGCGCAAAAGTGATAGGGAATTTTTAAGAGTTGTTCCCCTACCAACCTAAACCAACCCGGTGGGAGAGGATGGGATATGAGCAAAGCTACCCAAAATGACAGACTAGCGTGATCTGATTGGCTCCTTGTGAAGTCTTCCAAGAACTCGCCTAGTCACTGGAACAAACGTTCAAAACCGAAAACGAAAAGCCAGGCAACAGGCAAATGGTCAGGTGAGTTCGGTGGTTAAATCTAAAGTGAATAATAGTTACGCGCGAGGATCATTGGGCATCAACAATGTGTGCGTTGGCCGAGTAGGCTCGGGTTCAGAAGGTGCAGCGAGAACTCATCCGGTACGAAAATAGTGTTCGATAGGCCAGGTAGCGTTTCTCATTAAAAAATCGTGGACAGGGCACGGTCATATGTATTCCGCAGTACAGGCGTCTTTGCGCTATATTGCAGAAAAGGGTAAGTTTTGAGGTTAGTGTTGGAGATAATAAAGCCTCGAAGCCTTTGTGTTGGGGTTAGTGCCAGGCTTTGGGTTATACTTAGGAAACAGGAAAATGTGTCCCCTGGAATTTAACACACAACCTCATAGGATATTGGGGGGGGGGGCTCACACAAGCGTCTTAACCATCCGTGGAACCACCCTATAGCCTAAAATCTGGCATCAGTGAGGAGCATTTTTTCCGCATACCATCGTAGCAAAATGGCCAATACAGCAAGCGTCGACTTAATTTTTTACGTGAATCATTACTGGCTGCTTTCACTTCGGGATCATGCGGTTTCTAAACTTTCGTACGCCCAGTTCTGACCGTATGATGCAATATAATGCGGCAGGCTGCAAAATATCAAGGCAGAGTGTCTGATATTGTGCGGCTCCTGCAAAACCCACGTGTGGAACAAATGACAGCTTAATCCGTTGAGGAATTTCGCAAGAACACACACACTCTCTCTCTCTCTTCTTTATTTGATGGTTCGAACGTCATTCGCGACGAAGTCCATGGGGGGTGGGCGTAAGGGTGGAAACTTGGGCAGCATCTATTGTACTTGGGTCCAGCCTCTTGAAAAATTCAAGAAGATCGCGGGTTGGGTAAAACACAGATGGTTGGCGCGGCGTGAGTCTGCAACTAGGCATGTCATCACACTCTCATGCGTGGCAATTGTTATCACTGCCTAGCCCCAGTAACACCTGCTCTGCTTTGAGCCGGCCCCCTGTTAGTCCAGTTTTTCTGCTGGGTGACCCGCCGTAAACTTTAAACTTTGTCACCATAACAAGGTGATGCCTTAGCGAATTTCGCAGCATGCCATAGGCACCTGATCCACTTACCTAGTTCCGTTTTCGTGGAAAATTAAATTATAAAAAGAAAAACGTCATTTCATTGGTTTGAAAACGTCATTCAGCATTTTTGCTGAATGACGTTTTCAAACCAGTATCGGGACCCAAGAAAGGGTTCTGCTTGACAACGCATTCAATTTCGTTTAAATAGGAGCATACAATGGCTTTTCATTCAATTTTGCCCTTTGGCTGCTGGAAACCTGCTAGTTACCGACCCAAATCTGAAAACGGCAGCCAAGACCAATCAGGAGTCGATTGCGAAAACTGGGGTTAATTTGTGACAACTGAGAGATCGCTTCCAAGTGTTTTAGACGGAACCTAAGACCTCCCATTGGAAGCATGCAATCAAACGGAATGTTGTCTGAGGGGTGCCTGGCAGCATCGAGTCCACTTCAAACTTTCCGCTTGCTGTGTGTAAATATTTCATCTTCCGTAGGCTGGTCTAGCACATAGTATGACACTTCGAGAGGCATTCTATGCTCAACTTCAACACTGGTCAAAAATCGTATATTTCAGTCCTACTGATATCAACTTTCGTCAACACACATAACATAACACCAACTCTTCCTGTCAAACGCTTTAGAAGCGGGCATAAATTAAACCTTTCTGTAATCCAGCCGGTAGATATGAAATCTTAGAAATGTTCTAGGCCTCGATCGTACATCCGGGTGATTAAAGCTGAGTAACTGAGTAAATGAGCTTTGCGACACTGCCAGACACGCGACTCGGTCTTATGTCAGGATTCCTAAGGATTAGGGTGAAATACATAGGAATACATAGGAATAAAAACCCCACGTAAAACCGGCGAACTTGCGTTAAAACGCCTGATGAGTACCAACTCCCTTGTCCTAACCCAAAACGTTAAATTACCCCCTACCCTAGACGTAATCCTAACGCCCATCACGGTAGCATAAGCCGTAGGCAGATCCTACAAACAGCTATCTTCAAACCCGGTTGCCAATAGAGAGAGAGAGAGAGCGAGCGAGAGAGAGAGAGAACAAGTCGGACTAAGTTGGCATCCCGTCGAGGGCACATGTTAGTCACCGTAAGAGTGGCGTCCTCGGTGTGGGTATCGGTCTTAACAGTGCCTTGAGCCAGTGCATGCCTGGGTCTGCCTTGAAACTCATTGTTGCGTTTGGATAGTTGTGCGTACGTGCAAGTGCATGCCAGAGAGGCGCTGCGTTGCAACAGGTGCATCACCCTTACAACCCAAGCTACCATGAATTTAGCGTAAGAAAACTTGCATTTCGAGGACGCATATTTTCGTTTCATACCGGACAGGGGCCATGAGGCAGTTCGCTCTAGATGTTTTAAAGATGTCTCCTTATTGGTAACCAAAGATAAGACTGACTCACTTTCCACGGAGCTCGATTAGCTGGGCCTCTTCTGTAAGAAGCAGACGTTTGGTAGCTTCACAGCCTTCATTATCCGGGGTTTCCATCCAAAATCCAAAAATTCATCTCTACTGGCTGGATTACAGAAAGGTTTTACTATTGCCTCTGCCAGCTGTTGGAGAGTAAAATGCTAATTTTGTGTCATATTATGCGTGTTGACATCTTTCCCGTCTGTGTAAATGAAACAAATCACTCCAGTTATGGTCAATGTGCGGTTTCGGGTTAGGACACGGATATTGGAGTTCCTCCTGGAACTTACTTCAGAGCCACCTGATACGCGTGTGAGATTCTAATTTCCGTATCTTACCCCAGTTTCCGGTAGCCTATGCGAAAAGCATGCTCGAACAATTTCGAAGGTAAGAGCTTCTTGTTTGAGTGGATTTGAAGCATTCTGTTCTCATAGAAAGAAGTGAAAAATTGAGGTTTGTCACAGAATCAGGAAACCTCGATAGTATCGACTTTCGAGGCCGCTGGCAAAGTAAGAATAAAAAGAAGAAGGGTGTCAGAACCGGACGACCAGTCTGGCGCAGTGTCCTGAAAAGGTTTTCAAAAATGTTTTGCTCCAAGTGGACATATTCAATTCTGATGAGCCTCAAAAGCTGGAAGCTCTGAACTTGATTATATACCTGAAATTCTATGGAGAATACGTAAGATCACACTGATTAACCGAACCCCTCTCAGCTGTGTCAGGTGACAGCAGAAAATCGATAAACGTGCATCCTGGCCTTTGGTTAGTTCCCATGTGCCCAGTATGGCGAAAGCTGCAACATAAAGAAGAATTCCATTTTTGGAGCAACCATTTTGCCGGGCCATCTAGAGACGTAGGAGTAGCCGGAGGATTCGTCGGCGTGAACGAATAGCTTGAGCATTTTTTGAGACCAGACGGATAGACCATTCGACCGCCGGATGCGACAATGTCCATCGTATGCTCCTCAGCATCTACCGCAATATTTCCTCCATCGCCTACCTGGGCTCGGTGCCATGTCAGATTTAAGAAGGCCAGAGGTGGGATTGGGCTCGAGTGGATGGCATGTCCTGCTGCTGCGCTTATATGTGCCACTACATCCCCACGCGTGGCATTTTTGTACGGATTCACATCCTACTTAAGGACTCCAGTGCGCTGACCTGCCTCTCCCCTGGTGGGGATCCAGAGAGGCCCGTTTTACGTGTCCTTCTGGCACAGGGGGCATGCTAGTCTGTTTTGAATCGTTCCAATTTTTGCATTTTTGCCACCGAAGCCGTCTGATCCACAACTTTCAGTACGTGGGGATAGATTAAAGCCTGGCAAGTCCATTTTAATTATGAATTTGCTGTGAGAATGTCATTCATAGAGTCGACTTAATAACTCTTTTACATTTCTTGACCCAGTCCACTGCCCGACCCTGCTGGCTACCCGAGGCTGGGCGTGGACGCAACGACTGACAGGGCTCAGAAGCCCGCTGGTGATCACGAATCTCTGGAGTCATCTCAAGTCTGCCTTTTAAAAATGAGGAACGGTAGATTTTGGGAATTTCAAATCGGTGCTTAGGCGCGTTGTGTCCACAAGTTTTTTAATATCTGCAACTAAAATGGGTCGCTAAATATCCCCAGACCTTAAATGCTCAAATTACATGGTGAAGAACTTCCCGATGGATAAATAATTAATCAGATAGCGTTTCAAAGTGACCTTGTTCGTCACTGGGATAACGGTTCTTTGTAACCGATCAGATTAAAATGGGCATGATTCTTCTCCAGAATCGGTTTCTAGTCCGAACTAGACACGCGCTGTAGTAGGAGAAAAGACAAAATGTCCTGCTTTAATGTGTCCTTCGCCTGTTTGCAGGTTTCTCAAGGGAGTTTGTTGAACCAATACCATGACAAAATTTGACAAAAATGAAAACGAGAGTCAAGCTGATGTTATCATATACTGGCAGAAGTTTGAAGGTAGTCGCCGTTTTGTGTGATGTCTGTGGAGAGAGAGAGAGAGAGAGAACAGGGAACTTAGCGAACCTCAGCAATGATGAGAATACTCGCACGTTTTTGAAGGAGTCCAAAGAAACTTTGGCTCAAGCACGCCTCCAATCTTCTTGTCACTGTCTGACCATCGGAGAGAGGGGGAGAGATAATGTTGTGGCAGATGCTGTGAAAGTCTTCTATTATTACAAAGTAACGATCGCACAAGTCACCACCCCTCAACCCACCCATACCGTAAACATGGTCGTTTGAGCTGGCAAAAATTCTTAATTCAGTGCGTAAAGATTACTGAAATAAAGTCGCAAAGTAATTCGGGTTAGTGCAGCCCTGAATGAGACGCACCATTCTTATCGTCCGGTTGTGACACGCGAGAATGAGGCACTAAGCCACAGTTCAATGGAGCCTACCGAGCCCATGCGTAGTTCAGCCAGTAGCGCACCGCCAGAATAAGCTCAGCCTTCAGGGTTTGACAAAAAGCAGGTGCCTGAAGCTCAGGTAACTGGGAACGTGAGAATCATAAATGACACAACCCTTAAATATGACGTCATGAACAGCAGGACTGACAGGTGACTGTCCCAACAAAGGTGTGCTCTTCCATCCTGTCTGTCTTCCGCTGTACGCAGTAGCTAGTGCTAAACGACTTGGAGGGGGGGAGAACGTGTTATAACGCTTAACGAATGGCATGGCAGTTTGACCATCGTATCTAAAGAGGTCGACTGTGAACCCCACACCAAAGCTGGTCAGGGACGGTAACTGGAGCGTAACTTGCGTTGCATCTACCAAGCTCTTCCCCCTTCCCCCACCTGGGTCCGTTGTCATGACCATGTCAAAAAGAGAGGAGACGGGAGAAGGCGCAGTTGGCTGACGCTGATGGAGCTGCCTATGAAAATGCCGCCACACCTGGCACTGATCTCTCGGCTTGGACATGCTATAAAGGCCAAAATAAGAAAAAGCCTGAATCTCAGTCCACCAGTTGGCCACTCCACACAAACACACTGGGCTGACTGCGCGGTCCCACTATCCTGTCAGTCGGCTAGTTTCAAAGTTATAGCTCTAAGCACATCGAGATAGCCCCAAGCGCGTCAGATTGTTTTAAGTGGGGTGAATGCGCTGAGTGGTCGACCTAACTCTTTATTCCCTTTACCAGGTCCCAACTATCAATAAACAGTTGCTGATATGCTACAATATACACTGTCAAAATGTGACCTGCTGACTATAGTTTCAATTATTTTGGACAATACTCTCACACCCCACCAGTCCTTGGACAGTGTGCATTGATCCAATGAACTGTCAAAATCTGCGAAACTACAGTTGTTTTTTCTCGAAGACATGCACAAACATTGATGTGATGTCAATAAAAAAGATCTCTCACAATGGCCGTAATTTGCGTAATGAAATATTTAGTCTCGATAGATACACGAACCAACGCAGTTTTGTGGATATTATAGGTAGAGAAAGGTACAGGATAGTATAAAGTATAGGTATGCGATATTTCAACCGTCGTTTTCGACGATGTCAACAGTATGCACGACGACACGGTGGTGCAGGGAAGGTGACTTGTCCTCGATTACAGTGAGACTTGAATTACACTGCATCTACCCCCACCCTATTCTACTCTCCTTACCTGGACTCGGTGGCAAGATAGATTAAAGAAGACCGGAGATGGGAAAGGGCGCAGATGGGAGAGGGATAGGTACGCAATCGCATGCACTCTTAATTATGCTACGAACAACAATATGTACGTTGATGGCAATATTCTCTGAGTACCAGAACGCCCGTTAAGAAACTGAAGTCATTGCATAAAGCAAAGCTTTCCATACCAGAGAACGAGCAGTTTAAAAAACCATAAAACTAGTTAATAAGCCAGTTTTCCTCGAAAATATATGGGTTCTAATGGAGTTTTATTGAAAGGTAAATACTAACATCATTCTGGGAACACTTATTAAAAGTACACTACTTCTTCCACGATCAGCAAGCTAAATTCACATTTTGTGTAACAAATTCAGACTGCATGTTTGAGAAAGTGGCACACATAAATATTCCTTGAAAAATGTACAATAATCGTGCACTTCTTTGTTTGCTACTGTGATTTGCACAGGCATTTATATCGAAAATGTATGACAAGTGCTCGTGCGATTGAGCAACTTGGCACGACTGTTTGATCGATAAGGAACGGGTACACGCAGTGGTTAGCACGCAAAGACATATCAAAGCAGCTACCGATTCTAGTCGGTAAAAATGACCGGCTTTAATGACACGCAATCACTTTTAGGCACACCTGACTCTCTGACAGAGAGAATGCCTGCGCCATCGGAGGGGTAAAATGTAAGCCCGACATGACATTCAATAATAGCGGCCAGCCTTTTCTGCGGTGTTCGTATTCCTATGGACAAGGTACTTGCCGACACTATCGTAATACAGACCTAGTCAATGGGTAGATAGTCGGTAATAATACAATGCGGACACGCTAATTACACTGCAGAGAATGACTGCCAGCTACGCTGTCCTTCCATCCAGTAAACAGTCACGGCCAGGCTGTCACGAAGGGACGCGTGAGGGTGTTGAAGCCACGCAGGTCAGGGTATATACAGAAGATATGCTCTCAGGCTATGTTTAACTGAATTCCAAAAGTTATAAGATTATAAAAGACTACTTAAGTAGCGCTCTAAGGCTAATTATCGCGCAGCAGTCGCGTCCAGATCCTGGCTTTGGAACTACCATGTTACCGGACTCCACGAAAATTGACACTTCGTAAAAAAATTCTGCTAACGTATCTGTTATAAAAGCAGGCATAAAAATATGCTTTCTTCTACTTATTGGATAGTAAATTAAGTCTTATTCCAAAGGTGACCCAGAAAAATGGTAATCTCCCCTTTTAAAAATTTTTATTTATTTTTTTTATTTTTATTTTTTTTCAAAACCGTCGTATATTCATTTCTAAAAAATTATCCGTAGATTTTAATTTTTTCCACATCTACGATGGACATTTATGACAGCTATACGATATCTTATTAAAAGCATAGAGAAATTTAGGATTTTCTACACATGGAAAATTCACAGCTTGTAGTTTGGAAACCCGAATGCAAGTGTAAGAGTACGCCATTTGCATAATTCCTCGGGAGTTGAAGAAAACCCCTTCTTTAAGTATAAAATTTGAAGAAAAAGTACTTTGATACGAAATGATTGCAGGAACTATTTTTTTGTATAGACTTTAAATAAAAAAATGTTTGAAAATATGAGGGTATGAAAATAATAAATTGGAAACATTCACACTACATGAGTGGGCACTTCCTTCAGTGTGTAGTTTGTACAGGCAGCCAGAACGAATCTAGGTCAAAAGCCAGCAGCCTGACATGACTAAAAACATTGGAATTATGCCACGCAGCATTAAATGTTTAAGTTATTCCGAGTCATTATGGCTTAATAAAGTGACTTTCAGTAGCGTAACGATGACTTTTAAATGTGCGTCTTTCTGACACCCTGATACATTAGCGAACCCAATAATTAATTTACAGTGCATTTCACCTTCGTCAAATTGCATGTTTGACGGAAGTGGTTAGAAGACTCTCTGAGACTGAAAGTTTTATTCAAATGAGCTTTCATCTATCCATATTTTAGGCCTCCATATTTGCCTATTAGCTTTATACTTTTTTTCTCCTCAATAGCCTCGAAGTTTGCAGGATTTTTTTAAAATATCAAACTTCGTATCTAAATATTTTCAAAGCATAAACTCGAGGAGATAGCAGGTATTTGAAAATTGATAAAGCTTTCGAAACTCGGGATAATGATTTATTTTAATAAAAAAATTAAGAAGGGGCAATTTTCTGCAGTTTGATTATGCACAAAGATTTATTTCGATGTTTACTTTCTGTAGTATCTACAATCACACAGAAACCCAATGGAAAACTGCTTTCAAGATCAATTGTAATTTTTCTGGACCTGTTAGTTTCGCAAGTGGCTGAACAAATTTGTATTCAAAAGCTCTCATCCTGGCTCCTATAATTAATTTTTTAATTTTTCAGTAAACAATTCAACATTATTTTATCATCTAGACAGTTCTTTCTAACCAAACCTGTGATGCAGCGTGTCACACATCGCTCAGGCTTTAAGTAATCTACTGTAAAATATTAGTATTTCTTTGCCGGAATTTGAGTTTACTGAGATGCAGAAAACGGCTTCAAATTAGAATAAACTAATAGCAAGCTTTCTTTTGCATTTCAAAACTGCTCAATGCGCAATAATTAATGTCCATATTTTAATTTTCGTAATTTTTGGTGGTATCTGCAGATCTCTGTAATAAAATTTACTGTAAAATGGCATTTTAACTCGAATCTGGAGAATTTATTATAGATGTATTAAGTCACTCTGAAATAGAATACAATGCATGCAGTCGACAGTAAATTGGACAACCTAAGCAGTAGGTGATTTCTAATTGTAAATGCTCGCTCAGAAATCTTTCCTGTATTGAAAAAACCTTCAAGACTACCATGGTGGAATGGTCAATGCCAACCACGTCCATCCGTCGCCCCTCTTATCTATGAAAGGCTGTTTGTGGTTGATGAACACTCACCGATCGGTTACGGAACTCACTCGTCCTATTCTGCGTTGGCGATCACCCTCAAGTGCTGCCGACATCCGCTAGTATTGAAGACAGAAGAATATTTACGAGAAAGCTATGCACAGATAGCGTTGCTGGAAGAAGTATGCAGCACATTCCAAAGTCGTTTACCTGAAGAAAATATTATTTCCTGATAAGAGCTTCAACTCATTGAGTCTGAAACTATCAAAAGTCTTGTGGTCGTTATCCGCTTGTGTGCAACTATGCAGTCGGTAGTAGTACCTGATCGGGTTCTGGCTCTCATAATCAGCCCGGCTTTGTAGACGACTTTTTCCGTTTCCTCGTTAAGTGGGTGAGCACGAAATCTAGCTGTAAATAAGGTATGGGCCCCTCTTTTAATTTGGCAGGTCAGTGCTGATAAAACGTGACACCGACCTTCTTTGCTAATCGATTTACTTTGTGCCGAATGGTTCAGTTCTAAGAAAGTGGCGTTTCGGCCAAGCCAGTAGCGAGGCCATCAAGAGCATATAAATAACGGCAATTACTTGTACAATTATTATGCATGTAAGCCGAGTAAGTGCACTTACTTACGCTCATGGAATTTCATATTACCTAAACGTTCACATGAATTAAACAAAAGGGGACACAGTGTATATTTGTACATGAGCGAATCAATGTAGTTTAACGTTGTCTTTTCACGAATCGTACTCAACCACGTGCGTGTAAAAAGTTTTGTTGCTTTAATAAGCTACTTGCGACACCCTCAGCCAGCGCCATGATCTAACAGTGTATTCTGGAATGCCAGTAGGTCACTCACTGGTCTTCAGCCAAATCATCATGCGGGAGACCTACTTCAAAGTTTTTGATGATTCTACTCTAAGCGTAATGTCCAGCGGGCGAGGAAAGACTATTGCTGATACTGGAAATCTATTCCGCCTGTTTAACATATTGCTGTCCGAAGCATGTATCGCACCTTAAACCGTACGCGAAGACCTAAGCAACCACAACCTTCAGGTTCCGTTCCGTATGAGAAGAGAGAAGTTATGTGATGCCATTTGGGAGGATAGTGCATTCTGTGCAGAATTATCATAGAAGGGGTTGTAAAAAGTTGGCAGCTGAACCAGGGCACGTCTGACCGCCGCGGCTGCGACGTTCCAAGTATGTGACCGGGCAGAGTCGTCATAGGGCATCCAGCGAACTCGTGTGTTTCAGCCTTGACTATGATTGGCCCGATTGGACAGCCGGGATTGGCCCCTCGTGCTCACGTGCATGTTTTCGCGGGAGGTTCAACTTTGCAACGCGCGCACGGAGTCACGGACATTTCATTTTCAACACCATCCCTATGGACCTCACCTAAAACCCAATTCTTACAATGAGAAGGCCATTCAGCGGATGTGGAATTAGTCCAAAGTGATTGCCCTTCTCCTCCTCTAAAGCATTCGGCGCCTTCGACTCGGCATTGTTTGGACGCCCTCAGCAGCCTTACCGTCCTGGAAACGGATTATTCACCGCAATAATCAGGATCTCTATGGTGTACTCATATGCCCCGTTCACTGACATGTACATTACAGACCTGTTGCACAGGTTTCTAAACTAGGCACATTCCTGGAGCTCAAGTAGGTAGATTGGTGACACACGTAGTATGTGGAGCTAATCTGCGGATTTAAATACGATAGGTGTCTCAGAAGAAGAAGAAGAAGAAGAAGAAGAAGAAGAAGAAGAAGAAGAAGAAGAAGAAGAAGAAGAAGACGAGGAAGAAGAAGAAGAAGAAGAAAAAAGAAGATAGGGCGATCACTGCAAATTCGTGTTTTATTGGTCTGTTACCACCATGTTCCAGTGATCACCTCTTCTTCTGCTTCTTCTTCTGAGCTGTTTCCTGGAACTCACCTGTTCGATTACATCAACAATAGGCCTCTGTTCTTCGACATCCAGTCTTAGTAAACGTTTGACTTTACCAGCTGGCGACGATAGTAACCTGATCCACTACAAAAAAGTGAAAAGCGGTTTCAATGTTTAACATGTCTGTGTGAAAGCTGGTACATTATTTCAGCACCAAATTTCGAAATTTTAAAAGTCCAATCGGTTTGTAAAGGAGGGTTTTCTTGCTTTAAACTTCCTTTTCTTTAAAAGGCACTGACTTATAGCAATGGTAAATGCCAGTAGGTATGCGCAGCTGCAATTCACGCAAACATTTGCGGATGTGTGATATAAAGCATTTTGGTAGGTTAAAAAAAATTCGAAAATCCCTCAAGATTACGTCTTTACTAATGTACAACTATCAAACAAATCATGTTTTCTAATTTAATCAGTTGAAACTTCAGTGAAAGCTCAATAGCCGGACCCACTGATAACATTGGCTCCAGATTACCTGTCCCTAAATAAACTTTTTGCGCGTTTATCTTTCGTTATTTAATCACCAGCGTTCCAATTTAGGCCTGCTTGACGCCAATTCCGGTTTGCTTTCTCTTACACTAATACAGGAGTCCGATCCCATTGCCCTACGCCCCCGTGAGACACTTTTACCGTTTTCCCTAAATCCTGCCGGTTCCAGTTTGCCTATGTAAAGTCGATAATTAGGTAGTACTTAACCCCTACCATCGTTGTCTGCTTTTCCCAGGTTTTCTGCTTCCTCTTTCTGCCCTACACATAAAACCCATTTTACCACGGTTCCCGTAAAACAGGTGGCCTGGTTTTCAATGTTCTCAGGGACTACGGCTACTGTGCTTCCACCACAACCTGCCACCGGAAATAGACGCACTAACTTGCCAGCGGACAGTTCGCAAATCAGACAAGGATGAAAAAATAGGTAGAAAAAGCATTAAAGCTTACCTAATGTCAACGAAGCTACCGACATTATTGACCATCTTAAACGTAAATTTTTCAGGTCCAGTAGTACTGCAACCAGTCAATTGACAATATGTTTCTAGGGCCGCTTGGCTGATGGCACAGGTGGGATTAATTTAGCTAATGCTCTTAAATGGCAATGTTTCAGAGCTGATGGCACATTTTTCTCCCAGTTTGAAATATAATACAATATGAGAACCATGTGTGGAGAAGTTTGCGGCTCACGCGGTTATCACCTCTTGTGACGATTTCAACCTCGTGCAACTCGAAAATAGTGCCAGGCCCCGTTCAGTTAGCTGCAACCTGATAGTTAGCATCTCTCATCGCCCTCACCACTGTGGCGTGATCAGCTTTTCATGTCTGGAGTTATCTGCCGGATTCTCCGACGTAGTTGAATTGTCGAAAAATGCACCAGATCCGGTAAAGGACTCCAGACGTCTCCTGGCGTGATAGTTGTACTTTGGTTGCCCTCTGTCTGCATCCAACCCCGGAAACTGGGTTGAGTGAGACGTGATTCCTGTATGGAAGAGCTCCTTAAAATTTACGATCGGCTGGACTTTATTTCTCTTTTTCCAAGCGGAGAAGGACCACCTCGGCAGCGTATCCTGTGATCAGCGAAAACATTGGTCTGCCCTTTACCTGCTCGTTCCGTCTAACGTAAAATTTGCCTTGCGACAGAAATTGGGAGCTTGAGTATTTGGGCGAGTGCGAGAGGATCCTCGGTTCCCGAGTATTTGTCTGGTAGAAGTAACTGGATAGCCTCAACTGCCAGGTCATGTGGAAAAGAAGTAAGAAGGGTCTTGATACCAAACGATACTATGACCTCCTTTAGCAGGAAGCTTACCCCTTGACCTTTCTCAAAGAATTGCGTTGAGGAGCTGATTGTGGTGTTCGAATCAACTATCAGAATTTGGAGACATTGGAAACAAGCACTTTACCAGTCCGTAGTTTTGAGTGTATTTCAGTGCTACGATTGACAAGAGAGGAGCGCCCTCTTTGGGCATTTTGCGTGACCGGAGAATCAGGAAAGGACCGTTTCTTGCTCTCTGCCTGTGCGTCGGTCGATCTGTGGTATTGCACCTGAGTCCCAAATTTCCGACATCGTCATGTTGATCTCACGTGTCAGCGTTTTGATGGGAGTAGATTCGCATGGGCACTTGGACTGACAATCCTCAAAATGGCTTTTGGCTTTCTGAATATAGTCTTTACTGTCGAATACGACCGGAGAACGCTCCTTGTCCGCAGGCTCAAAAACAAGGCCGTTGCTGACACTCAGTTTCTTTAATATCTCACGTTGGACGTCGGAAAGCATGGTCTCTGAGCCATGGGACGTGGTGTTTCATAAGGTTCTTTGCTTCGTCTGTTGCTTCCGTTTGGCTGAGGATCAACTCGAATGCTGAAACCATATTGAAACGTTTGATAGCGAGAGAAGAATGCGCTTTATGTTTAGAGAATCATTCAAAATCTTCAACAAAAAATGGCCTTATTCACAGAGGGAATAGGAAAATTTAAACAATTTTACAAGAATCAAAAGGTTAAAAATGGACATGCAATTGGAGAGACAGTTCCACCCTCAGTTTCTGTACTTCTCTCTAACTCTCTCTCTCTCTTTACACGTGAGGTAGCGTGCGAGAAAATGTAAACAAGAGCACTGATATGCCGATGTACATAAGCGGTATGTTTAAATCCTCGGCACATGGGATGGAAAGACTTCACGGCAATGAGCTTGGAGTATAGGGGATGGGTGACAAAAAAATTGGCGGAGACAATTGCTTGATCATTGTGAAGTGTCGTTTTATTATCATGTCCACCAAAATGATATCTGAACGACCGGCAGAAGAAGAGAGCCTTCGGAGGATACATTTTAAAATCAGCATCCTTTATAAGCAAAGCTGGTAAAATAATAGGAAAACCAGAGAGGATGAAGGGAACAAGCGCAGCAAACGATCCTGGCCCGATTTTCTGGTCTGGCGAAGGTGCAAAATGAGGGTGCTCCACTCTGGACAGTAGGAGGCCAAACTGGACAACCTGGAGGACAACAACCTCTCCTCTCAGCACTCAAACCTATGGACTCGTAAATTGGCTCAACCTGGAGGACAACAACAACAACAACAACAACCTGGAGGACAACAACCTCTCCTCTCAGCACTCAAACCTATAGACTCGTAAATTGGCTCAACCTGGAGGACAACAACAACAACAACAACACCAACCTGGAGGACAACTACCTCTCCTCTCAGCACTCAAACCTATGGACTCGTAAATTGGCTCAACCTGGAGGACAACAACAACAACAACAACACCAACCTGGAGGACAACAACCTCTCCTCTCAGCACTCAAACCTATGGACTCGTAAATTGGCTCAACCTGGAGGACAACAACAACAACAACACCAACCTGGAGGACAACTACCTCTCCTCTCAGCACTCAAAACTATGGACTCGTAAATTGGCTCAACCTGGAGGACAACAACAACAACAACACCAACCTGGAGGACAACAACCTCTCCTCTCAGCACTCAAACCTATGGACTCGTAAATTGGCTCAACCTGGAGGACAACAACAACAACAACACCAACCTAGAGGACAACTACCTCTCCTCTCAGCACTCAAACCTATGGACTCGTAAATTGGCTCAACCTGGAGGACAACAACAACAACAACAACACCAACCTGGAGGACAACTACCTCTCCTCTCAGCACTCAAACCTATGGACTCGTAAATTGGCTCAACCTGGAGGACAACAACAACAACAACACCAACCTGGAGGACAACTAACTCTCCTCTCAGCACTCAAACCTATGGACTCGTAAATTGGCTCAACCTGGAGGACAACAACAACTACAACAACAACCTGGAGGACAACAACCTCTCCTCTCAGCACTCAAACCTATAGACTCGTAAATTGGCTCAACCTGGAGGACAACAACAACAACAACACCAACCTGGAGGACAACTACCTCTCCTCTCAGCACTCAAACCTACGGACACGGAAATCGGCTCAACCTGGAGGACAACAACAACAACAACAACAACACCAACCTGGAGGACAACCACCTCTCCTCTCAGCACTCAAACCTATGGACTCGTAAATTGGCTCAACCTGGATGACAACAACAACAACAACAACAACAACCTGGAGGACAACAACCTCTCCTCTCAGCACTCAAACCTATAGACTCGTAAATTGGCTCAACCTGGAGGACAACAACAACAACAACAACACCAACCTGGAGGACAACTACCTCTCCTCTCAGCACTCAAACCTCGGACTCGTAAATCGGCTCAACCTGGAGGACAACAACAACAACAACAACAACACCAACCTGGAGGACAACAACCTCTCCTCTCAGCACTCAAACCTATGGACTCGTAAATTGGCTCAACCTGGAGGACAACAACAACAACACCAACCTGGAGGACAACAACCTCTCCTCTCAGCACTCAAACCTATGGACTCGTAAATTGGCTCAACCTGGAGGACAACAACAACAAAAACAACACCAACCTGGAGGACAACAACCTCTCCTCTCAGCACTCAAACCTACGGACCCGTAAAATGGCTCAACCTGGAGGACAACAACAACAACAACCTGAAGGACAACAATCTCTCCTCTCAGCACTCAAACCTACGGACTCGTAAAGTGGCTCTTTCCAATGTCTCAAATTTCTGAACGCTTGTTCGAACACCACAGTCAGCTCCTCTACACACTTCTTGGAGAAACGTAGAGAGGTTAACTTCCTGCCAAAGAACATCGTGGTACCTTTTGATTTTGCGTCCGTTATTTCTTCTTTTTATATGAACGTAAACGACTGATATAATTAAGTAGTTTTGAGTTTAAGTAAAACGAGTAACGCCAAGGCACCGAAAGGTAAACACCACTTTCGAAAGGACATCTAAGGTTTCAGGACTATGAGTGGGTCGCAGTCGAAAAACACGTTCAACAGATTTCTAATTGTTAATAAGAAGACCGTTTTCCAGCGACCATCCTGAGACGTGGTCCATTATATCCTTCAGAGACTGGAGATATGTCTGAGTTTTAAGAGGATGGCCAACAACCCTATCGCTGGCATATACACGCGGAAATTTGGTGATCGCAAATAGTCAGTGTTGCGGGAGAAGATATGAGGAGAGAAGAGAGCACCTTGAAGAACTCCACAGTTGTTGGGAAGGACCGTGGATTTCCACCTGTCAGTGCGGGAAGTAAAATAGTTTACAAGCCCAGAGACAGCTCTGCCGGGAGGGTCACACGTGGATGTTTTGTAAAAGAGTAGGTGACGCGGGATCGTACTGAAGGCAGAAGATTAGTCAAGACATGCAACATCCTATTGGGTACTACGCCAGGCCTTATAAGGGGTTGAAGAAATTGAAGAGGAAAAGCATACTTATATCTTAGGCGACGCCTTCAGCAAGTTTCAGTAAAACGGAAGAGTAGGCGAGGAGACCAAAAGAGTAAGGATCAAAATTATTGGGTTTTTAGGGATCGGATTATCTCGTACTGTACGCCAAAAGTCAGAAATCTTAG
This sequence comes from Schistocephalus solidus, assembly GCA_017591395.1. Classification (NCBI taxonomy): domain Eukaryota; kingdom Metazoa; phylum Platyhelminthes; class Cestoda; order Diphyllobothriidea; family Diphyllobothriidae; genus Schistocephalus; species Schistocephalus solidus. The sequence continues at coordinate 33,963 of WEDG01010605.1, read as the reverse complement.
ACTCGATAAAGGACGTGTTGATAAGGTGTGTCAACAGAGGAGCTATTTGAGAGAGATAGAGAGAGAGCTATGCTTTATTTTGAAAGTAAAATTCCAAAACTTTCAGCAAAAAGTGTCCTCCATTTCCCGTGAATAAGGTTGGGAACACAAACCAAACAGCACCGGATGATGACAAACGAATGGCCGAAGAATGCATATATTGACATCGTGAAGAATCGTCCTTGAATGCATCTGAAAATATCGACAAAATTTGACTTCTTTCAAAACGGTGCCAGCGTCGTGCACTGATGACATGTGAATGGAGAGCAGAAAAGATGGTGGCTCAATTCCAAAAGCCCGCAATCTGAGAGCAACAAGACTTTAGGATAACTAGTCGGACACCATCCAACCCGGCAGCTGTTGAGCCATGGACCTTTCTAAGGTGTTTCTCCACTGTTGCAACTGACACGGGAGAAAAGACACCTAATAGTAACGAAATGTTGTTTAAGGGAGGATTGGAGTCAGTGTCAGTATAGATTAAACGTTCATTTAAATTGTCAAAATCAAAATTAAACTTTGCAATTTTTCTGCATTAGCTAATCACATGCGCAAGAATTGTCGGGATTTCAGCAGAAGAAATATGAAACGAAGATATAAAAGGTGAAGCAAAAAATGACCATAAATGTATCAAGAGGACATAAAATGTGAAAAATTTATTTTTAAATATTTGAAGATAGCTGGAGCAGGGTTCGACGTTAGATTGTATGAGGGAAGCAGGGATAGTGTAAGATATACAAGTCTGAAGCTGGTAAATATTTTGTGGGGACGTGTCGGGCTTGAGTTGCAAGTTGGAAGGCCTGATAACACAGGATGATTGGAAGCTGAAAAGGAAGCCCTGCTTTTAACATAACCAAAGCTAGGGGTAGTCTGTCAAACGTGATCAATAGGGGCAACAGCGCGAGGAAGAAAGTCGAAAATCGGGTTAAAACAGCCTTAAATATGTTAAATGAGGCCTCATGCCTTAGAAACTGTATTTATTTCTGCGTCAGCTCTTTCGACGACAGGTTGTGCACTTCTTTGTCGTTTTTGGACCAACGAAACCCCAGTTACGCTATTTTATGAATGGAAATTCTTTTGATCTTAAAAATCTCATAATTTGAAAACATTTTTGAAACCTGATAGTATGCATCTCAATGAAAACGTAAACTGCTACCTTATAAGTACAAGAGGGTATATTTTATATCTGCCTTTTCATAAATTGTATTTAAGCTGTCATATTTACGGAGTGTCATTTTAAAAGGCCGGAAATAGAGTGCTTTAAACGTCGTCATTCTGATGCGACTGAACTTTCTTGGGATTAGGTTGCACCATAACTAATATTATAATGCTATTTAAGTAATATCTTCTAACCTTCTCGGTAACAGATGACTAGTTATGTAGTTTGCCGTTTTGCTATTGATTTTTAGGTACCCCTAAAAATTCAAACATGTTGTATAAAACCCACAGGCAACATGTTCATTCTATTACTCATGTGGTAGCAAATCACTTTTTCTTTAAATTTTATATTTAAAGGGGGATATTTAAGTTTTAAAAAAGAGTCCAATTATGAGATTTTTAAGACCGTTCAATTTGCATTAATACGACATCTTACCTGATGCCCCTCACGAAGTATACAACGTAGTGTAAATCCATCATGGATTATTATTAACACTAAAGGATACCTTCTTAAAGACATAGGATTACATGATTTTCCCACTACCGAAAGCATACAGCTTGTGACTGAAAACCTTCATCGAAAATGCAAAGGCAGATTGGACTTTAAATTATTCAGGATTTATAAAAAGCTTTTAAAATCCGAATATACCATTTATTTGCGTAAAAATGGTTAAAAATGGGAACAAGAAGGATTATCCGTGTTAACGATTTCTATACCATAAACTGTAGATGACCTTACTCATGCAATGTGCGATTGACATTTGAGTGGGTTTTTGAGTATATTTCTGTGCGATTGACATTTGAGTGAGTTTTTGAGTATATTTTTGAGTTTTCTGAGTATATTTGATGCTCAGAGCAATATCATTGGACTTTTACATTGTGCTATAAAATAACTAATATAAATAAGAAAGGTTTCAGATAAATCTCCTCTGGAACCGGAAACTATGATCTTTATTCAATGAATTTCATTTGAGGTCGAACGCAAGATATTACCTTGTGTTCTAGAAAAAAATTATAAAGGCATCAATAATAGATAGGAAAAATGCATACTACTTAATGAGTGATCTGTTACGAGGCATCGTTATTGTAGATATTTATTCAAAAGCTTGCATGTTGTCGGTTCTGAAATTTCTTAGGATTCCGATCCAATCTAATAAATTTTATAATGCCATCTTATTAGTCCTTCCTAATAGAAAAGGTATTTCAAAATTCTGCTTAACACTCAATGAGACCCACCCCTAACTGTACATGCACACATCTGCATGGTTTAAGCATCCTTGAGTGTGATTGGTTAGGGGAAGTAAGATCAGTGTGGCCAGCTGTCATTATCTACTGTGTAATTAGTGTATCCGCATAGCAATACCACGAACTATCAACCCAATACCCACGGCAGTATTGCGACCGTGTCGGCAAGTAGCCTGTCCACAGGAATCAGAACACCACAGAAAAGGCTAACCATGATGCCGAGATTCCATAAAAGACCTAGGGTTTCACTCAAAATCTCACATTCATTCTATCTGTCAGAGATTCAGGTGTACTCAAAAACGATTACGTACCATTCTAACCAACCAATTTTAAACGTCAAGTACATGTGGTAGGTGTTCTCCGAAGAACTTGTGTGTTCGCTAATGGCTCCACCCATACCTTATGCGTCACGAAATAGGCTTACTGCACTGAATCACACGAACAAATGCCTGGGCATAGCACACAAGCAAATAAAAAAGTGCAAAATTATTGTGCATTTTTCAAATAATATTTATGTGTGTCACTGGCCCAAACAGAAACCTGAATTTCTGTCACAGACCGAAAAACTGGGTTCAGTATGTGGAGATACTTCGTCCTCGTCGAAAGGGATTGGGTGCTGACATTCAAAGGATGCCTAAACATCGTCTTCCAAGTCATTAAATTTTCCGCGAAGGGGGAATTAAACACACAGCTTTTCTTTATGGATGAAGATGGGGAATTTAGACGTTTAAGTTTTTTGGTGTAGAGTTAACAGTGTAGCATAGGCTTGAACGAAAAAAATAGCTTAAAATCTGGCTTGGGTCAAACAGCTGAATTACCTCACAATATTCTAGTGGCCTTAAATAAATGGTGACTATTAAATTTGCGTGAAATTTTTAAGACAGCTCCTACTCGCACAATGAATTCGTCTTTAAAACTATAAACTAAAACTAATAACTAAAACTAAAAATTAAAACGAAAACTAAAAACTAAACCTAAAATTGAAAACTAAAAACTTAAACTAAAAACGAAAACGAAAAATAAAACTAAAACTAAAAACTAAAACTAAAACTAATAAACTTAAACTAAAACTTAAGCTTAAACTAAAAACTAAAACTAAAAACTAAAAAAATAAAAATAAAAAAAGAAAAAAACTTAAACTGGACGGAAAGCTTAATGTAAAACCCTGGACTGAGAGAGGACTTTTTGTGCAAAGAATAGATCAGATAGGAAAGCAGGGCTGATAATTCAGCCACTATTATTTATGGGTCAATCTTAGGTGAATTACCGTTTCCGAAGTGGACATAACTGTTCCACATATGCCGATGCAAGTGAAAGTGCGATATCTAGGGTGTAATCGAGTAAACGTAGAAGCGAACGCTTGCACAAGAAATTTATTCACCTAAAGTTTTGTATTCCAGTTTGAACCCATCTTCAAAATCAGCTTCAGATAGGGGTTATTCATACACAAGGAGTTGCAGTTTTTGATACCTGCAGTGCATTAATGCCAACAGACCCAAGAAACAGCCTTAGCCCGATTCTATGTCGCCTCCAAGGTGTACAAGGAGGTTTTCATTTCCAACCCAAGATATTAACTAGCAATGTAGTGGTTTTGGTGTCTCAACTTTCTGATCGCTGAAGTGAACTGAATAAAAAGATTTAGATAAAAAAAGCACGTGATTTGGCTGACAAATGGCTGATACATATAGAAGTAGAAAAGCAATTAGCCGCTCGGGGAGCGCTCACACACGCTAGGCACTAAGGGAACTCAAGGCCGATAGAGGCATCATCGTTGTGCCCACTATCCGCTGTCGTTTTGGACTGCCTCCCGAAGGTCAAACGTTTGCTGGAGAGTAGTCAGATTTATGCCTCGATCATAGGACAGTACCTTTCTGCTGCTGAATTTTCACCAATTGCTAAGAGAGTTCACTCGTTTCGTTCTGCCATAGCGCAGAACGGTCCGGATCTAAACCGTCAAGACAACGAGCCCGCGGCTCAACGGGTCACGAGCTCGAGCCTCAGGTGTTTCATCATCTGGCTGCAAACGGCCACTGCGCCAGAAATAGTCATACAAGTCTCCTTCTCTTTGTCGGCAATATTCCTCTGTCTTCAATGCTAAGGCGCTTTTTATCGAAAAAAGACGATTTACCCCAAAACTGAGTTGTGTCATGGCCGTTCATTTTCAAAGGATCCGCATTTAAGTCTGCCACAAGAGTAACATATTCAGTGAGCTGTGCATTCATTCATTCCTTGGCGATAGACAAGCATGATAGTTCGAAACGCCAGGACACTAAATACATGGTGTCAGATATCGCCCCTTCTACTATTACTACCCCTTCTACTTATATTCAATTGCTAAGGCCGGAAATACTTTTTTAGTGTTGTTTTAATCGGTAGCTCTTCTTTGCTTATACATAGTGTTAATCGTTCCCCTAAAGAAGGGGTAAAGAAGATTTCAGGAACAGAAATAAAGTTGAAGGAAAAGGGTACGGTTCAAGTAGTGTATTGGTTCCTGCTGATCTTGGTTTATGCAGCCTTTTTGCCTGCCTCCTGCACGAATTTCGACCTTCTGCCTCGCTGCTGGTCAGCGGACAAGTGAAGAAGCTGACAGACGGGAATATAAGGGACGGTGGCCCACTGTAAGGTAGCAAATCACCTCAGAAGCAAACACAGGACGGATCACAACGGCACTTGTGCCACAGTACTCTCCAAAAGTGTTCCAACACACTACAGTGACAACAACAGGAAAAGGACGAGATGAAGTACGTAAAGCCAGCCTTCCAATGTATCTACCTAAAGAAGCCAAAATTTTGAGTATTCGAGCTTGGACCCACTTTTTCGACGGACCAACGAACTCCTACCTGAAGGAGAACATGTCGAGGGTTCGAAACTCAGGGGTTGCCAAACCTAGGATTGTGTATGACTGGCTGATGACGGCTTTTTAGCCAGAAGTGACCATTCCAGCCCCTCTCTTCTTTTACGATAATGGTATTTTGTCTATAAGACGAGCCGCTGTGTGACCGTTGGCGGGGCTCTAGAGTAAGCCCCAAGACGCAATTGGACAAATGTGCTCATAGCTCATATTTACACGGTATTTTAAACGCACACTGGTTTGCCTGCTAGTGTAATTGTAGCAGGCAATTGTAATTGTAATATTGTAATTGTAACTACCTGCTCCACTTCGAGGAGCACGTGTAACAGGAAACCCGTGAGCACAGCGTACCTACCTTGACGGTCACTTAACCTGACCAAGTCCTTTTGGAAGCTGGGAATACGAACTTGAAAGGCCTGTATCCGTCCAGCTGTACCATGTCGTTTCCAAACGGTGTGATCTCATTTTCGGTCAAGTGCGCATGTGACTAGCCGGTGCAGAGATTCCTTAACAACATGCTTAAGTCGTAGCTCCTTCCATAAAAAAATTACCTCTAAATTCTCACTTTCTGCGCTAAATTTGCTTGTTTTTTTAAAATACGACCTTAAAAATCGTCTTACTTATATTTCTGTAATATATGAACCCTCATCGTCCACAAAAATAGACAATTTCAACGAAGATTAGTGACGATAAATTACGTTAATAAGAAATGTGAATAAGTAAACCCCAAGAATATATGTGGGCTGTTGCTAAATACCAGGAGGAAAAGCCTTTCCTAATCCTTACCCCTACCCCAAATGCAACCCTTAGCTTAACTTTAACCCCAATAATAACCTTATTCTTATCCCTAACCCTAACACTCCTGATTTTTCACCGGTCAAGACACTGGTGAAGCATTCATCGGCACTTTAGTCTGAATAGCAGTCAATCTGGCCCACCCCAGGTGTCTGTTCGAACAAGTGGGCCATTTGCGCCAATCCTAGGCCTCCCATGGGTATGAGAACATGTGCCTGACTTTCCATTCTACCATGGTACACGGACTGCTTCATATGTTTCGTTGCCAATAGCTTCCAAAGTGCCTAAGAGTAAACTAAGTTTGGTTTGTGTCAGTGCAATAGAACCACAAAATTATGTGCCGCATATACGTGTTCTAAGGGGCATTTTGCTTGGAAGTGGTTGACGGGAGAATGCTGTCAACATGTACCACTATCCCGTACAAGAAGGTTTAATAGAAATGTCTGTGCCAAAAAACTGGGTTCGCATCTACTTCTTTTTAAAGGACAACAATGTGTCAAACGTGATCGAGCGACGACTAGGATGCACGATTCGAAGGGGTTATGCCAGCCCAACTATGCCACACATAAGCCGACAACGGCAATTTTAAGTAGATCCATTTCAGCTATCCTACCTATGCACGCAACAGTAAAAAATATCAATGAGGTAAAATGTGGTTGCGGATGAAGTACTTCAGACGTCATCACAATACAGAGGCGAAAGCTAAGATGATGTAAGTACTTGCATCACATAATCCACCTCAATCTGCCATGGCTAATGGAGGCGGTAACCCTTTTTCAGTTTTCGTCCCCACATTGCGTCCCCTCTACACATGACTGAAATAGTCATTCTGGTCTTCTTCTCGTTGTCGGCAATATGGGTCAATCTAAGGTAGATTACCGTTTTCGAAGTGGACATAACTGTTCCGCATATGCCGATGCAAGCGAAAGTGCGAGATCTAGGGTGGAATTGATTATACGTAGAAGCGATCGCAAAATAACGATTACTTTTTATTTACCAATCAAGGTTACGAGCTCTAGGTCATTTTATTTTGAATAGTTAAGCTTCTTAAAATGCAACGACCGTGAGCAGTTCATTAAGAGATCATTAAATGAATTGAGACTAATTTTCGCATTCCAGATGGGTGTTTAAGTAAAGAAGAAGGTTGTTCACTCGCCAGACTCAAGGCTCTGTTCTTCCGAGATTTCGAACTTTTACTGGAGTCCATCGTCAGAGGTAAAGCCTGGGTTCATGAGGGGAACTCGGTCAATCGACATATCGATCCGGTGCCGGCATACAGAGCTCTGCGAAGTCACCTCCGGACTGGCGTCACTTGTGTGTGATTGGCTCCTGCCCTCTATAAATATTGTTTGTATTTTGCTGCCGCTTTTAGCTCTTAGGATGGACTCTAGTAAGAGTTCGAAAGTTTCGACGAATAAAGCCATGATTCGGGCGAGAGAAAAATCTTCGTTTTTACTTGTTGATCATTAAATTATATGACGTCATCACCTTCTGCTTATTTCATCGTCTCTTTTTGTGAAGACCCGTGTTATTCGGTAGTAAGCACCAGCCAAAAATCCGTTCAGTAAAAAGCCCCAGCAATAAAGCTGTCTAACAAAATGACGATTTGAATCTGGAGACTAAAGATTTTGAACTCTCAGAACAAAACAGCTGGATAATTAATCTCTATAAGAATTGACCATTTCAAATACGATAACTTACCAAGTTCGCCATAACATCAACAGCAAGGACCTTAACATCGTTCAAGCCAGGGGTGCTCTTTTTATTGCAGTCTGAATTTTTAGCTACGTTTCTTTTGCGCCCTAAAATCACTTAGTACTTCTAGTATGTGTGCCCCTTTGAGATATTATCTACGGTATATCGACCTGTGCACAGTACGAGACAACGGGTAGGCTTATTGGGGGCTAATGTTACATTTGAAGGTAAATATTGATTCTCTGCCTCTCTGAGAACAGGAACCACCCTTAATGCAGTGTCCAGCCGGGGGGGAGGGGCGGGAGAGAGAAATAAACTATTCCGAATAAGACTAGAGCTAAGGCAAGAAAAAAGTAGACGCGTGTTTAATCTTCTCAGAGAAAACGGACCCGGCCTAACAAAGGCTGTTTAAAACAAATTTGGTTGGAGTGAGCCTCTTTCCTGATTCCTGTTGTCATATTTCTTTTCCTGTAATTCTAGACGGTGAGCTTAAACCATAGACAATCGCAAACAAACCAATCTAGGACTGTAACGACAAATTCGTGCGTCTGTCACTGTGGATTCGTGCATAGACAGAAGGAGTACATACTCGAATATCCCGTTAATGAATATTGCTTCCGGTGGAAGTGCTGGTCGGTCTGATTGCCGACTCTGCATCTGGTCAATCATAGTTCCGGAGCCGAAATTGCCGCCACTATGGACACAGACGGGATTGCGGAAGCAATTATTGCTCCAATTACAAACAACTGGCACGAATGTGGGGGATTCTAATTGTAGTAGATGCCTGACGGTGAAGCAGTTAAATACGTTTTGCCATGTTCAGCCTTTTTTCTGATGTGCTCGGATGAATAAAGGGTACTAGTTGTAGGACTTTGTACACTAGAAAGGATAATTAGTAGTATAAAAAGCAGTAGTACTACAACAGGAACCATAAGAACAGTAAAAGTGACCGTAGTAGTGATGGTAGGGTCACCATGGCAACCCACATGGACACCCACATGGTCACCATGGCTACCCACAGTAAAAGTAGTGATGGTAGGGTCACCATGGGTACCCACATGGATACCCACATGGTCACCATGGGTACCCACAGTAAACGTAGTGATGGTAGGGTCACCATGGCTACCCACCGACAAGGGGGCCAAGTACGACACTACAAGGAACCTTGGAAGACTTCCTTGAAGCAACTGCAGATTAACCTGACAAACAAGGATGACCTCGCCCTGAACCGACCAGCCTGGAGGAAGACAGGGAGAAAGGAGCAGCGATCTACGAAACCAACCACCTAACGGTTTCCGAAGTCAAACGCGAAACTCATTAATCCCAACTGCCTTCGCCTCGCAACGCCTGCCCTCAACCACACCCATTACGCCCACGATGCCAGTGGACATTCCGCGCACGCATCGGTCCTATTAAACATAATCGGACACCAACTGATGCCTCCTCATCCCCATCTGCCTCACACCGCATGTCGAGAAACAAATCAACCTGTGCTCCCGATCCCTGTCGCATCCTCCACCAGCACCCCGGCTATCCCCAACTCAACATCTGCTGCGACGGCTCCTGCCCCCACCCATCAATGCAAACAATTATGACGCACCGTCAAACATCAATTCCAGCATCGCCAAGACCAGTGATGTCGACTCCGTCCCACCCTGTCTACACTGCAACCGCACCTTCACCTCACGCATTGGCCTCATTGGTCTCTTGTGGATCCGTAACACAGAGACCGGTGAACTAGCGCCCGGGGCACCAACCTACATCCACCGCACCCGTTTCAACTGCCCGCTCTGTTCACCCACATCAACACACTGCGCCTAGTAGACCGCATACGCGTGCGCCTGTCCTCTCTCCCATCTTCGGTCTTCCTGACGCACAAGATTCAAGTGAGAGAGTGGAAAATGAATTAAGGCAGATGCAAAGATGGTCTGCTCTCACTATAATCCAGTGCAAGTCTCCGTCCCTGCACCATCATGCCGTGGAGTACATGGTGGTCATAGTCGAACTGATATGTTCACCCACATCAACACACTGCGCCTAGTAGACCGCATACGTGTGCGCCTGTCCTCTCTTCCATCTTCGGTCTTCCTGACGCACAGGATTCAAGTGAGAGAGTGGAAAATGAATTAAGGCAGATGCAAAGATGGTCTGCTCTCACTATAATCCAGTGCAAGTCTCCGTCCCTGCACCATCATGCCGTGGAGTACACGGTGGTCATAGTCGAACTGATATTAGTAGTACTAGTAGAAACAAAATAGTTTTCTTGTCGTATACAACCCGAACTGAGGTGAGGAGCCAGTTAAACAGCTGGCATTCAAAAGCATAAAACGCAGAGAATTCAAAGTGTCTTGTAGACTTCACTCAAATATCACACTATTTTACGTGCCCTTAGGTCCACATTAAGACCCGCGCTCCGTGAGCCAGTAGACTTCCCTTGCCACGATTGTTAGCGCATCGTAAGAGTTTCAAAGGGCGTATGGCGGCTTCAAGTGGAGACCTAAGCTGGCTTCATTGTCCGTCTACTTTGTCTCAAAGACACCTCCGAATGAAGGCTACTGGGGACAAAATTTGGCACCGTGACTGAAGCCATTTGAAATTATTTTATTCTGCATTGTCAGGATTGCTTAAATTCTTCTTTGTACTTCCGGCATCGGTCCAGTTATCAATAATTTGCTATGATCTCAGAAAATGATTACGCATACTTCCTGTTAGGGCCTCTTACCCCGTGCCAGCTTCTGAGACTGTAAACATTCATTGCAAGCCTGTCAATGTTTATCTTTCTCAAACGATAGGGTGTTGAAGGCAATAGTTCTCCTAATGAGAATACCGCACACCTTAAATATTTAAAAAAACGTGTAATCACATATCACCAAATTGTTGGCACGGAACAGACGCTACTTGTAACTTTTTTTCCAAACCTGATGTGGACGTTACCGTCGCTAACAGTTCGCGAACGTCGCAAATGTTTATGTCCACCGTATACTCCACAGAGTCAGCACAGGACCGATGGCATGAAGTGAGTGACGTAGACTTGCGTAAAATCTCTCTCTACCTTCATTCACCTTATTCCGAGGAGAAGACGTTGCCAATACGAACAGAGGGAGCCATGGGCGCAGTGGTTGCATAACCAAACAAAACAGTCTATGCTTTCCTCACACGATCTCATCCCCACAACATTTACCGGGATACAGAGGTATGGGTGCCATAAAGACCACACTAACAATGAGCCGCTGGAGTATCACTTCCAATCCAGGGGCAGACTGATTTATGCCGTCAGCTGACAGTCTTTCTAGCCACAACTATGGAAGAGTCGGGTTTAATTCAAACGCGTCAGTCTAATTATAGTGAGGAATTGGCCAGACCTCAGTGAAAATTGAGTTCCTAATTTTTGCCTCACTCTCAAACAAATTCATCCAAAATGATCTACACGACCTTAGCTCACAATAGCAAAAATGAAAGATAAACAACACTTAGCAGTATATAGTTCGACCGTCGATTTCGACGAGGTACACCGTATGATCCACAGTAGGGTGGTGCAGGTACGGTGACTTGCGCGTGATTTAGTTTAAAGGGATAGTAGACTTGCGTTGCATCGATCGCACTATCTTCTCCTCCCCCACCTGAGCCAGTTGTTAAGACAGGGTCAAGAAGACCGGAGATGAGAGAGTTCGCAGGGGGCTGGTGCGGCCGAGGCCCCTAGGCCCATTTCTTATCGGAGCGCAACCCGAATAACGCTTTCCGTGCACTGATGTAGCCCCCGTGTTGTACGCAGACGTTTAACCACTGAAAATGATGAAGTTTTGAAAATAAATGCATTTGTTTGGCCAACGTATAAAACTGTTCTGACGTGTGACTTAAAAAGGAGAAGAAACAGGAGGAGAAAAACAAGAAAAAGAAGAAGAAAAGAAGAAGAAGAATAAGATAAAGAAGAAGGAAGATGAGGAGGAGGAGGAGGAGGAGGAAGCCATCTCTGTCGATGTTCTCCTTATCCAAATTTCTGATGGAAAAGTTTTTATTTTTCCGAACTGTGGATAACACCAGATATTTCTGGAACAAAAGCCTTCTTTGCTTGAGTTTTCGTATTCACGCTCGAACCCATCAACAGAGAAAGAATAAGTTAGAGGTAGAGGTGTCTTTGATGATGGATTTCAGTGTGAATCCTTGCGACCGCATCCTAGAACTCGCGTTTCCTTTTCTATCGGTGAAGAAACTTTCTGGTTGGTATGAAGTAGGACTTAATTTCGTCGGTGGTAATTTTATTCTGTAAGGATGACTTTTATGGCCCCCTCTAAACAGGACAGGATAATAGGAAGCGCCCACAATGCGGACAGCTTTGTGTTAGTTTAATGGTAAGCTTAGTGTTAGCTCTAAGATAGGCGCTCACGTAAGGATTGGTGTTTAGGTGAAATAGGATTTAGTTGAGAGTTCGGGTTAGTTGTAGGTTTAGTTAATATAAGTGAAGCGACGAGGTCCTGGAGGTGATCGCGAAGAAAGAGACATGATCAAGGTTTCGGTATCTCACTCGATCCCGTAATCAGAGACGTGGATTGCTGAATGTGCTCAGCTTTGGAAACATTTAAAGGCTGTAGATCCTAGACCACTGCATACCTACCACAATTGGCCACTGCCGAGTGCATCGCAGATAATTACATCCCAGTAGGAGTTGGGTTAAGGGCAGGGTTTAGATTTATGTTGGGACACAAAAATATTTACGCTACCTGGAATCATGCGCAGTGCCACTTAGGCTGGCCGTTTCCATTCCCGTCTCCAGTTTAGGATGCCGCATAAGTGCTCCTTAAAAATTATTCTGCTACGAGCAGAACCATAAGACTTTTATTGTTACTGCTGCTGCCACTACTCCCATAATATTACGAATACTGCTAGAACGTGAGGACAAGGGACCGCAAGCAGTTAGAATCCAGTTGTTTGCAGTAAAGATAGGCCCATTTACTATATCGATGTATATTTGGATGCAAATCACTCGTACAAATGTCAGACAGGCTGGCCATATTTGTGGGTGTCCTATGCAAATTGGAGCATTGCCTGAGTTGTGTGTTCGACCTCATTATCATTTCAGACCACCAGGCGCTGCTTCGCGTGCCTTTAATCAAGCGACAGCGTAAGCCATTTTTCTCACTTGCACTGGTGACTGGATGCCACTATCAAGATAACGACACACAGGTGGAACATGAACTAGGGCTTGTGAATAAGTAAGCGTTTGCGTTCTGTGGTGAGGGCCTCAATCTTTTACGGCACAATTGGCTATTCCGCCATATGACGAGTTTACTTTATCACGAAACAAGTACAGTTTTTTATGTTGCCAATCTCCACTTGTGAGGACAATGGTGCCTGTAGCCCGCATCCACAGCCCTCTTTAACTTTTTATGCAAGCGGGTTCATAAGTTAAATTTGGAACTTTTAAGGCTCGTTAGGACGAGAAACATCTTTCCATTTGAGAATTCTGTATGGATGCCTGGTTTGTGTTCGCTGAAAGTTTTACCTGAATAACGCTCCATGGAATGACCCACTGGGCTTAAAATGTACAAATCTAAAATTCAGAAAAACGTACAGAAAGGATACCGTTAGGGCTGTTAACACACGATCTGGTTTTGAATTAAAAAGAACAATTAACTAGGTCATTACATTGATAAACAGTAATTGTACACTCCTAATGCACGGTCTGCACACTTAACCATCCGTGTAATTTGCACTTCCAGAAATTTGACGTATTTTACGGCAGAAAACATTCATTCATTTAAGACTTGGGGTCATTATTCGGCTAAAACGTTGCTCGCGCCTTGCCTCCACCCGTTTGGATTTGGCATGATAATGATTGAATGATTTTGCTTACTGTCATTGCAGGTGCTTGTCACTCGCGCCCTCCCAGTGTGGCTGATTCCCTTGCTCAAGTAAAGCCTCAGCACTGAATATGGAAACTGGAGGTCGCTGCACCGGATGCTGAACTGCGGGCCTGATTAACATGATTCGAGGAGCTCACGGTTCATGTGTTTTTCACCTCTCCAAGGGATGTCGAGTGCTTAAAGCTTGTAAATATGACTAGGTACCGTCGAGTGAGCCGCTTTTCAAGCCAATAAACTTCTCGCTCAACCGATCGCATCTCCTCCTTCGGAATTGCTTCCTGTGCTTCGCCTGTTCGCTTCAATCGACTTTCAGTTTTCTAGACAGAGTAAACACAAATGAAATTGGTATGACGGTTGGGACTCTGCGCTTGGTTTCATAACTTTTGTCCAAAAAGATGCCCCAAAAAGGGGCAGGGCGATAGATGCGCTGAACCAACACGGGGGCTAAATGAACACATGACACACCCTATTTAGGCTGACTATCCAAAAAAATTCATAAGGGGGGGTGGTGGTCGCACCACCAGGCACAGGCTTACGCCACGTGCACCTAGGCCTCGAGGACTGGCAACTGCAGCTGCTGGCCGGGTTCGAGAGTGAGCCTCAAAATAGAACAGGAGGAGTGAGTTCCGTTAGCGGTCAGTGAGCATTCATCATCGAATGCAATCCATATTTCCTATCTAAACCGGCAAGACAACGACACCTTGGCTCAATGGTTAGAGCATTAGACGTCAGATCGACGGGTCACGATTTTGATCCTCGGGTGGTGCACCATCTGGGTTTGGGTATGACTGGCTGACGACGGCTAATAAGCCAAGAATGGCTATTCCATTCTCCTTTGTCTTTGCCGGCAATATTCATCTGCCTATTTGAAACAGTCTCAACAATAGAGTGACCGAGAAATCCACTTTCCCAGACTAAGGAAAGTCGCAACAGCCCTGAGTGTCACCGGGTTCACGCGGAGCAGGGATCCGGGCGTGTGTGTAGCACACGAAGACGAGTCGTATACATTGACTGACCACTTACCTTCACTGATCCTGACATATACTTTTCATTCAAGGAGATGAGAGGTGAGTTGAGGGAATAAATAATGGGGTCGATACAACGCCTGCGTGGGTGGTGGTGATGTTGTTCGTGGTGGTTATGTTGATGGTGGTGGGGTGTTGGTGGAGGTGGTTATGGTGGTGGTTTTGGTTGGGGTGACGGTGGTAGTGTTTGTGGTGATGGCTGTGTTGATGGTGGTGGCGGTAGTCGTCAGCTTCCCGATGTGTATCGTGAAGCTCCTTCATGCTGTCAATTTCAATTAAATTACTTTGAGCTGAAATTAAGCCTGATCCAGTCATCTTGAGCTAAATCGTTTTTCCAGTCGTAAAATTCACAAACTCGACGAAAATTGGGGGGGGGGCAGCGAAGTTTGGTTTGTTTTTCAGGGAACACCTAATGGTCGCAGTGCATGGTTTTCAGCCTCACTTCTCTCCACCCCTTACGTAACCAAACCGCACGAAAGAAATACGAATTTTCAGTTTTCCCCTTACGAATGACACATGCACCCTGATATGCTAGCCATTTCTGTAACGTTATTGATCGTGTGAGTAAGCAATGAAAGAGATTGTTCACAAAAGTATGGTCATTTTGCTTAATGGATGCATAGAGCTGTTGCACTTGCCCAAAGAAGAAAAAACATTCACATGAACGTAATTCCGCTGCAGTATAATAAAACTTCCTAATAGTCGCCCCTCGGAAATTTGTCATTTGACCCGATCATTTGGTCCTCCTACCGCCAACGAACTATTGTGTGACCTTACTAACTGGGCAACGAATGATAATCCAAACGAGCACGATGGATATAGGTAGGGTTACGTTGGCATGTGGTGCGGTCGCGGATTACAGGCTGACCTATCCTTTGTTCCCTAAGTTGGGTCGCATATTACGATCTTGCCAAATAAAACTATCTGGAAAACATTCGAAAGGCCAGCCAGTAGACGGAAGAGTCAGAGGTAGCTATTCGTAGTAAAATTCCATGTGGTCGGTATGTTGGTGTAGGTTTCATCCAGATTCAGTTGGCTTGAGAACTGCCTTGGTAAGGATTGTTTAATCGTCTTCCTCTCCTTACCCACCCCACCCCTGAACAGAACCAGCAAATGCTAGTAATGTAGGTGGATAGGCGTTAAATTCCAGAGCAATTAAAATTATCTTTAAGGTTTTGGTTAAGGGTCAGTTTTGGGTTATCGCTAAGGGTAGAGCTAAGGCCAAGCTGAGGGCTACCGTTATGGTTTGAGCGAGAATCAGTGTTAGGGTCGAGAGAGGGAAATAGCTACCCTTCGTGGAATCCAGCATAAGGTCATCTGGATTACGTGGGTGTTCCTATTAAAGTGCCCCACCAGGTTGGCATATAAGCAATTCCTCCGGTTGTCTCCGACTAGAGAAATTAAAAATATTCAAAATGATGGAGTGCTCGAAGAGGATAAGGCAGAAGAAGATGAAAAATATGACGACGACGACGATGAGGATGCTGATGACGACGACCATGATGACGACGATGACGACGACGATGACGACGACGATGACGACGACGACGACGATGATGATGATGATGATGATGATGATGATGCTGATGATGATGATGATGATGCTGATGATGATGATGAGGAGGATGATGATGATGATGATGAGGATGATGATGATGATGATGATGATGATGATGATGATGATGATGATGATGATGATGATGATGATGATGATGATGATGATGATGATGATGATGATGATGATGATGATGATGATGATGATGATGATGATGATGATGATGATGATGATGATGATGATGATGATGATGATGATGATGATGATGATGATGATGATGATGATGATGATGATGATGATGATGATGATGATGATGATGATGACGATGATGATGATGATGATGGTGATGATGACGATGATGATGATGATGATGATGATGATGATGATGATGATGATGATGATGATGATGATGATGATGATGATGATGATGATGATGATGATGATGATGATGATGATGATGATGATGATGATGATGATGATGAGATTGGAAAAGAGGAGGAGGAGGGGGAGCGGAAAAATAAATGGTTACGAAAAAGGAGGGTGACGTATAAGAGAAAAGAAAGAAAAGGTGGTTAATGACGGGGAAAATAGTGGCTAAAGGGTTGAAAGACAGCTGAGATTGATAAGACAAAGGATTTGGAGGACAAAAATAAACTAGGAAAAGAGCTAAACTGAAACTAAGCAGGGTAAGCGATCATAAAGAAGATCAAGCAAAGGATAGGTAGCCGACAAAAGCGAAAGGAAAACCAGAAACCAAGCTGGGTTGCATGGTACCTTCTATCGCTGACAGATGATTGTGGCCCATTTAATCACTCCAAATGACCCATTTGTAAACAAGCTCAACGGCAAGGTGGCATGTACAGCCAATGCTTTAACAATTTGAACTACGTGTCCTCAACCGCGAACAATGATTCTTAGCACATTTAGGTCCAGTTAGCCGCCCCGACGGATTGAGAATGCCTTGCACGTGTGCATATGCAGAGGAAGGTGAAAGGATGTTAATCTTTCTAATCTTTTTACAAAATGTTTCTGCATTCGAAATTTCATGTTTGTTTGCGTATGTCGTATTTTATCGGAAATGTTGAGCAAATTCCCTCCTCCTCCTCCTCCTCCTCCTCCTCCTCCTCCTCCTCCTTCTCATTCTAGACTGCTGCTGAATTCCATTATGGGTAACGATATTTACTGAAAGCGATGCTGACTGGAAGTAACCTGGGATACCTACGGAACCGCATGTGATTCTTGAGATGAGGTAAACGCGATTGTTGGAACAAGAACTTTATTCACCTAACGTTTCGGGTTCCGTCTTGATACCGATAACTCAAACACAAGGAACTGCAGTATTTAGAAAATGAAGTTTCCATACATTTTATGATGGAGGTGGAGGAGGAGAAAAACAACCAGCTGGCCTACCTCGATGTTTTCCAAAGATCAAAATGTTCATAAAAGTGACAAATACGATGCAAGTACCTAAATTCAACAGCAAACCACCCAATCAGCTACAAACGCAGTTGCGTGAGGACGCTATATCAACGTTCCTGAGACGCACTGCAGTGAACTGGAAGGAAAGGTTGCCGAATTACCATATCTTCGACGGGTGCTCAGAGAAATCGCACCGATTCTAAATATTGCCAAGCGATTCCATAAGTTAAAAATATATCGGAAGCCGTCAGCCGCCTTTTCGCACTATTTTAAGTTAGTTTCCTTCTCAGACCAGAGGCCACCATTACGCGTTAGGTAATGAGACCGAAGGACCCATTGTTGTGGCAAGAAACATCTGGAGTTTTTCATCGGATCTGGTGTAATTGTGACAAACCAACTACGTCAAAGAACCTAGCAAACTGCTCTGGTCGCGAATTGATGAACACGTGGCAGCATTGCTGCGAAACGACGCCAATACTTAAGTCACTGCTCATTCGGCGGAGCCGGTCACAAATTAATTTTCGATTAAGCCCAAATTATCATCGTAGGTGATAATTTCGTTAACCGAGAGTTGCTTGAATCATGGTTTACAGGCCCCCAGTCTAGTAACAAGTACAATGACCTCCCAAACCCATATACGGTGCTGAGAATCAGTTTTACCAAAGTGATCAGTAACTTGGGCGCGATCAGGCGAACGAATTTTCTAACGCAAATAACGGTCAGCCAGACGGCCGGGTAATCATCACGTCAACCGCCAACACGGGTAAGGACATTTCAGTAGATAACCATTCGCATGCCTGCCATCAAGAATTTTGCACACCATTGGGCAATCATCCTCGGTGAAGGAGGAAACGTCACTTGTCATAGGTATGCAGTAGCCTCGTGTTTGCATCCTTTAAATACTGCAATTCCCTGTGAGGGAATTATCTGTATCTCATAATGTATCTGAAGATGGGTTCGAATTGGAATCTAAAACGTTGGGCGAATAAAGTTCTTGTCGCAGCGATCGCATCTTCCTCAACTTCATTTATTTCTGGACTCACATGTTTTCTTGTATCTGCATGCCATTCTAGCCATAGAAACACTTTAATCGGTGAAGGCGTGGAAATAGGGTGGTTTTACGATGAAAGATGACCTCCGGCCGGTGGCCGAGGCCCACGCGGCCAGTGGCTTCGGATGACGTCAGCTCATTGTTTTTTTTCCCGTTGGTCAGCATTTGCCTTCGGTAAAACTTTTAAGTATGAAACCCCGAGGGTAGTGGAAAAGGTACCAGGGGTTCTTACACGTCCAGAGCTTTTCGACCTCCGTGTTACAGTTGTTAGGGGTGTCGAAAGAGCGTCCGGATGCAACGCTTTTTTGTAACTAGACGTGATTGTTGCTATAATGCAGGATGTTCACCCTAGCTGTCGCACTTCAAGTCAGAAACCTAAAATTGTGGCTACGATTTCTGACGGCGGAAAAATAACTGAACTTTAAACTCCGAAAATCTCGGCCTTTCCACGATGGTTTAACTGGAGGTATTTTTGCGCCATAGTGATCCAGGCGCAGTTTACTTTCACGACCATTTTGCGGCTGAGCTTTCCAACTCTTACTGGAGTTCATCGTCAGAGATAAAGGCAAATACAACAACAAGCAACAGTTTTGGGGGACACGAGCCAATCAGAAACCAGGGGCGCTTGTCCGGAGTTGACTGCCAGCGTCAGATCAATCAATAAATCCAATGAGAACTCGATAAATCGATTTATTGACCTGTCGCTGGCAAATACAGCCCTCCGTATTTAACTCCGGACCGGCGTCACTGGTGTCTGATTGGCTCGTGTCCCCCAATAACTGTTGCTTGTTTTTGTTGCTGCCTTTACATCTGACGATGGACTGCAGTAAGAGTTCGAAAGTGCAGACGATTAAAGCCATGATTCCGGCGAGCGAACCTTCTTCTTATTTTTATTCTGCTTCATCTTCCTCTTCTTTTCTTAAACATATAATTTTCCGGTCGCAGGCTTCAAACCTGTGAGGCTTTAAGGTTTCCGATCGACATGTCGTACTCGTTCTCAGCAGACAGTTTAAATTCATCTTCACAGTAGGCCCAACATCTATATTTTTATTTCGTTCGACCCATTTAAGCAAAGCCCGGTGGCCTTCGTGGGAATTGAGCCCGTGAAAGCAAGAGCAAGGTTCGAATACAGCCAACGCTCTAACCACCTGCGCTATGAGGCCTCAATGGGAGCTGTTTGTTTGCTCCCTTTCAGTTCATTTATTCGCCCAGTTAGAACAAATCTTTTCAATTTTAAATGTTTCTCCGGAAGGCTTAAGAAAGCCTAAGCCGCAAATAATAGGAAAAGTGGAACTCGTCCCTCAGTCTATCGTCCTTCCAGGACTCCTCAGGAGATTGTTGCCTCATAAAGGCTAATTTCCAGAAGCTTCCCCTTTGGATGGACACATTCAGATGACTGTCCAGAAGATGGGCCACACCGGCAGCAAGCCTTAAATTGAAGTACTGTAAGTTGTTTTTCAAGATTGATAGAACACTTCACTGGTTCGATAGGTAAAGCATCCACATGTCAGTATGCAAGGCGGAAATCTCTGAGGCCCATCAGGAAAACGCACTCTATGGTAGTTTTGAAAAGGGCAAATTGAGATGGTAGGAGGAGACATGGCACTTAAATGAGAGCCTACCTAAAGTTAGCACACTCATAAATCAGAAAAGCCTGTTAAGCGCCCCCTCACAGCCCAGTACCTGTGCAATACTTGTCAGGATACGAGTTCATAACCCCTAAGGACTTCTTGGTCGCATCTCACGTCATCAACTGATGCATGCACAAACAACACGACCGACAAAGTCGCACCTGAAATCCCAACTTTCGGTCTGTGATTCCGTACGTCCGCAACGTCTCGGAGACCGTCAGCCGCCTTCTCACAGCATTTGGAGTTGGAGTCGCACACAGACCGTAAGTAGCCCATTGGCGTCGGGTAATGAGACCAAAAGACGCACTAACACGACAAGAAACGTCTGGAGTCTTTTATCGGAGCTGATGCAGGTGCTGGTAAAATAAACGCCTCAGAGAAACTAAAAGACTTCTGCGGACGCGAAATGCCAAATATGGGGAAGCAGGGTGGAGAAATGGCGTCAATTCTCAAGTCATGGCTCATTCGACGAGAACCCGCCACACATGCAAGTTCTATGAGGCCGAACTTCTCGAGAGAGATGAAAATCCGTGAGCCGCGAGATGCTTGAGCCATGCTTCACGAGCCCCAAGTTTATTAACTAGTGTAAGGACCTTCCCACCCCATATTCAGTGCTTTAGATATAGTTTGGCTAAAGTCATTAGCCACTCAGGGAGTGCGCAGGTGAACACATTTTCTAACGCCGATGTCGGTGAGCCAGGTGGTCAAGCCACCAACACACCAAAATCTAAAACGGGTGATGAAATTTCAGAAATTAACGACTTTCATGCTGGCTAGTAGGCACTTAGCCTAGTTGAGGAAAACCCTTCTCGTTAAAGGGGAAGCCTTTAATTGCCGTAGCTATACAGTAGGGTAGCGACTGAATCTTATAAATGCTGAAACTTCCTGTGTACAGCGTACCCGTACCTGATGCCTTTTTTGATAAAGACTTCGAACATGAATCATAAACGTCAGGCGAACAGTGTTATTGTTCTTGCGATCGCATCTTCTTCTCAATGACCTCCTGAAACTCAAAATTTCGCTTACGTCAACGCGTCATCTTGTTAGTCACGCGAATTATGTAAGCATCAAGTCCTTTCAGTCCCACGTAACGGTACCACTACTATAAACAATAAATAGGGGTTCGGGCAGATTTGAATATTTTATTTGACCCAATTGTGAAAAACTAGGCCAGCTCAGTGGGACTCATATGCAGGAGATCAACGCTCTAGCCAACACGGCTCCCGGTGGGGCCTCGTAGCTCAGGTTGGCTGCACTGAAGCCTGCTGTCATGGGTTCGAATCCCACCGATGGTGCCAGGTTTTTCACAATTGGATCAGCTGATTGGCAGTAACCAAAATCGATTTCATGATCTAGCAGACAGGAGCAGTTACTTCGGTACCCCCAATGATTTGAAACGTCTAACATTTAATTTAATTTACGGAATTCTGTCATCTTTTTTCGAGATGCTTTATCAATTAAAGGTAGGATTTCGCCTCATTCGCTCAAGGACCTATCTTGAACTGGTAGGATAGGAAACAAATGTGTATCTTAAGTCTTGGTTCTTCATTTTGGAGCTCTTGTTAGAGCCTGCTAGGGGGCGGATGTAGCTATTTCTGGTTTACTTGACATTATCAGCCAATGCTGAAATAAATTTGCCAATGAACGTCTAGGTCAGGGTTCTAATCTCGGATGTGGCAACACTTGGGTGTGGTTTATTACCGGCTGGAGACGGAAATGGACATCTGCTGTTCACAATCTTTCTCGTTAAACCTTTATTATATCCACATTATTATTATTATTCCACATTAGTGGAAGAAGGAGCCTGTCTGTTATGTTGTACTTTTTAATTGATGACAGTTACAAAATTAGGTCTTATTCAAAAGTCAATTAATGCGCAACTTTCAACCCTCCGCACGTGCAAGAGTCAAAATAAAGGCAATGGTTGACGGTAAAAAAAGATTTACCGGCCTATTACGCCTCGTTTGGAAATTATGAAAGGAAATTAAGGAGATAGAAGAGCGAATGACTACACGTTAGTGTTTGAGAGAGACGTTTATAAGGAAAATTTTGCTTCGTCAAAATGGTTGCGAACAAAAGTTGTTTGCTAGACTTTCATGAAAAAGCAGTTTAACTATCGAGGTCGGACGTCAATGAACTTAATATCAGCAGGGTATGGGGTGGTCTTTTCCGTTAATTCCAAGCTCATTCTGTCTAGGGCTGCGGATATAATTTGGGTCGGGGTGATAGTTAGGATATGAGAGTAGTTATCCCATGGAATTTAGCGCAAGGTCACCTCTGATACGGGGATAATAATCCTCGTTTACCAATTTCATATTTTAAGATATAAAAGAGAACATATAGCGGTAAAAAAGTATTATGTAAATTTCAGCCGTTGACTGCATTGTATTGAACATTTTAATTCCCTTAATCTATTTGAAAGTATGTTACTGCCGTTGGTCAGAAGCCTGGTAATGAAAAAAATAAAACAAAACTGAAACGTCACGCTATTAAAAGAGTCACCAAACGTGTCACTGACTTCGCGTGAGCGTCAGCTGACGTTTATAAAAAAGTTCCTTTTAGCAGTCAAATCGAAAAAGTGATGCATTATAGGTGCAGTCACACTCACCACACTATTTGATACATTATGCAAATTTTCGGATATATTGTGAATGGCAAAGCACTTACTCTCCCACGTTAGAAAGGTGACCTAAGGGTTTTAAATACTTTTTAAACTCGTGTACATTGTTGGAAATCGAGTCGGGTTATGGTTTTTTAAAGGTTTTTTTATAGGTCACCCCATCTAGTCAAAGACCTAAAAAGGGGGTTTAAAAGCCCACTGGATGTGTGGCTTTGTAGCGTTCGTTCATCTGGCAAACTTATTATGGTTGGCCCGCGTGTTTTTCTGGGTCTTAAAAAGATTTTACACTTTTCTTGTGATTCCACTTTAGGTAGGCGAAGTCGTCCAAACAGCACTGAGGAAAAAGTGCATGTTCGCTCTGCCTTTGGACAGAACACCCTCCGCATGGAGATCTTTTGGCAGGAATAGAAGCGTTTCATGTTTTTTCTTTAAAAAATTGGTCAGTCACTTGCTATTTGTCTACCCAACGTGGCCGTACATTAGCGTTTTCGCATATTCCTTGAGTACTTTTGCACATTTTATTACAATACTGAGGATCCTCAGTTGACAGTTGGAAGCACGATCCGGCGTTTGAACCCCCTAGTTAAAAGGAAGTACACGGTTGTGCATCGGCCAGGATCTAACGTGGCGTGGACGTTCACCGGAAATTTCTTCCTCCGAAGCCCATACACCGGTATCCTTGTGGCCACCTTATGACTACCCCTACACTTCCTCTCACACTGTACAAATCCCTTAAAAGAGTTTGCAGTCAATCCGTTCTAACAGTTTTGCATGCACGATGTTTACATTTTGCGAATTCAACGACAATTATTTAGTGGGCATCAGTCTTTCAAAACTTTGCGGGAACTTTTTTCCATTTATATTATAATTTCGGAAATGCTTCCGAGGCAATTGAGACGCAGTAAGCAGTGAACATCATAGGTAAACGTTTTGATCACGTTTGTCGAGGGGCTGATCGAGGACGCAACGTTAGGGTATGTAATTCCAGCGGGAAAACTATGGTGAACTTCAACACCATAACCAACCGTGGCCATGTTGGCCATGGGAAACCCTAAGCTCTAAGACGTAAGCCTTTCGGAAATACTCAGCCGTTACCGTAATCCCAAGCCAGGCCTTAAAAACTAAGACCGTAAATCCAAACTTCAAGTTTCAACCTCAAACCCAAATCCAAACCATAATCCCAGCAAGGCAACCCTAGCCCTAAAAGTAACCCGACTCCTTACACTAGCCCTAAGCCTTAACGCAGCCATAACCCTAACCTTGAGCCCGATACAGGCAACTATTGATGGTCAAAACCAGTGTATCACATAACCCCTTTCGTGACTGCCTAATTTCCAGCTATCGTACAAAGTGCTATCGTTGCAAAACCATCATCGGCCACCAGGGCGCATTAGCAACTTCACCACGAATCTGTCTCGCACCTTTTGGATGTTAGTGACAAGATACCGTCACAAAGCTGGTAATGTCATGTGCACAAGCTCAGACTTACGAAAAGTCACTTTCCAACATGTACCACACACCTGCTCACTCGTCTCTTTAGTATACAATGGGGTCCGAGTTGCTTATATGGTTTCCGAGGTAGACGAGGACAGCCGCTCCTACCTCCTGCGGCGTCCTAGCTCAAACACTAACCTTACATCCCTGGAATTTAGCCAAAAGAAACCTGTATTAGAGACAGTTTCTGTTTCCATGGGGTGGGGGCAGTGGGAAGCATAGAAGCAACCCCTACCGTAGATGAACCGGTGGATCTTTTCGATAAAGGAGCACTGCAACCTGTACTTTAGTCAGAAGGGGGACTGGGTTGGCCTGCTGACTGGCAACACTCCGAACTTCGATGTGATGCCACAGAAATGTGGTTGACTGTATGTGGTGTGTGGAGAGTATGCGCTGAGCTCCCCTTCTTTTCCAAATCATCGAGAATTTCTCAAAATCCACCAGCTAGGCTTGATTTAGATAATGTCTGCACAATTTGAACGTGCATGTCTTGTGAGTACCATCGCTGAGCGCCCGCATCAGGCAGGCCAGATAGAAAACGCTGAACTAGGCCAGAACCAGCAATCGTGTGAAGCTTTATATGATAAATTGGCACTCCCCGATCAAGTTATAGAACACGCTTGTCCCGTTGTGCCTGATGGTCTACAGTTGAGATTTGATAAGACTGTCTGCTGACGGCTAATAAGCCAGAAATGGTCATTGCCATCTCCCTTGTCTTTGGCGGTTCTACCTTATCAATATACGCTACACGTCGCTATGCGACTGCCTGCGCGGCCTCTCAAGTAAGCTCCAGGGCAGAACGGCACATGCATTCTCTTTAAGCATATCGGTGAACCGCACCCTTTCATCATATTCCCGATCGCAACCGACAAAAAGGGCCCGTATCTCATTGGTTGAGCGTTAGAGTCAATCTACTTAAGAATGTGTCTGAACTCGTCGAAAGACAAATAGGAAGCACCAAATTCATGTGGCGCACAAACCGAAAACTACTTTGCGTACCCAGCTTGTTCACCCTAAGGATAGGGTCAACTATTTGAACAAGAAAGAAGTCATCTACAAGATCCCGTGTGAAGCATGTAATGCCTCTAAACCCATCTATGAACATCAGTTGGCAGTAAAGAGGCGGGACCATCTGTGCCAAGTAGCTAGGCATACTCTAGACACCGGGCACAACGTCGCGTGGCATATAACTCAGCTTGTCGCCACCTGTCCCTTCAAGAAAGGTCGAGAGTTCCTTGATGCGATGCCCTCACTTGAGCCATGCATTAACAGACATATCGAGTTGGATGCGGCGTACAGAAATCTCAAGGAGAAATGGAAGAAACGATAACCAATCAGGACAATCTGATACACACGGCGGCCGCTCAATGGCGCAAATGTTAACTTCATTATCGATTTCTTTCGCGTAGTTACGATGTTAACTGTTGTTGCTATCCGCTTGCGTCAGACGACGACCCGGAAAACCGGTGTTGAAAATTAGCGCAGTAAAGCTCTTTTTCCCATAGAACGTAGTGAACTTCAACTTTATTTCTTCGGATGCCTACTTTCTATATATATATATATATATATATATATATATATATATATATATATATATATATATATATATATATATATATATATATATATATATATATATATATATATATATATATATATATATGAAGAAAGAAGGCTCGTCGGAAAAATCGAGGTTTACTCGTGAATTTTAAAGCTGGTTACACGAACCCGTCGTCAGACGAAATGAGAAGTGAGAGTTGGAATTGTCACGCTGGAGGGTTTAGGGGCAGAGAGGTTGCATCGACAGACTGACGCTATGGGGGGTTTGGGGGCCGTGAATCCTGTTACGATAGCTGTCGCATGTAAGGGTAGGGGTGTTAGAGTTTTGATAGCATGTCACGTGGCGGGAGATGCAGAGCCAGCGAGGTTACACTTGGTTGGGCACAGATAAGCAGTTGTTGATTTTAAGGCGCGCGCAAGTCAGTGGACCGTGCATGCAGACCTTCGTAATGCGCATCCAGATCGACGTGGCGGTTGATACTGTTTGTGCCGGAGTGCCAAGCTTCGAGGAATTCGCGTGCCTGTTTGGTGCTAGCCATGGCGACCACTTCAGTTCCCTCCCAATTGAAGCGGTGGTCGCAATCAACGGCGTGCGCAAACACGAGAGACAAGGGATCGCGTTGGCGGATGGCCAGTTTCTGTTCATTTATGCGGGTCCCGAGTCGTCGGCCTATATGGCCTACGTAAGCGCAAGAGCAATTCGCACATGGAATGCGGTAACTAACATTAGTTTGTTTGGTGGAAGCACAATAAGCGGGTCCCAGAAAAAATGAATAAACCCGAGAGCGTGTCTGATGGGAACCGTGGTAATATGGGTTTTATGGGTGGGGCAGAATAACAACAAAAACAACATTCAAAACGGTGAAGGATATCCGAAAGTGAAAATTTATAAATAAACATGAAGTTCAAATGAGGTGAAAATAACCCGCCCAACATGAAAATTAAAAAAATCGCATCCAATGAAAACGCATGTGTATAATTGACGGTCCCCATTGGTTGAAAATGGAAGCAAACTGATCAGATGAAATCGGAGCCAATAAGAAGAAGGCAGCAAATGCGCGCTTTAATTGAAGGTAGTTAAATTAAAGCTGACGAATGAGATCGCTAATTAAGACAGCCAGAAGCAAGGCAAATGCACAAAAGGGAAACGGAACAAGGGATAAGATTAATAAAATGAATTAAATCACGTATGCTAAATGTGCTGTAATAAGTATAATAAGTAGAACTTTTTGCCTAGGTAATCGACGGTAGTTAAGGTGTTAGTGGAATAAGGAAAACGAAAAATGAAGTTTAATTAAAAGAATGCGAAGTATTAACCGACGGACAGATTAACGGATTTGCATATGCAATTTTTATTGTTAAAAAGGGGAAGTATAGTAAAGGAAAAAAGTTTAAGTAATTTACCAAACAAAACAACGGGTCCGTGGCTCAATGGTAGAGTGTCACACTCAATGACCAAAGGTCGCGGGTTCGAATCTCGGGTGATCCACACATGGGATTGGGTATGACTGGCTGATGATGGCGAATAAGCCAGAAATGGCCATTCCGGTCTCCCTTGTCTTTGTCGGTTCCATCTTAACAATATATATGTCAAGTCGCTACGCGACTGCCCGCGAGGGCTCTAAAGTGAGCTCAAGGCACAACGGAACATAAGTGTTCCTTAACGAGATCGGTGAACACCACTCTTTCATAGTCCATATTCCCGATCGCAACCGACAAAACAACGGGCCCGTGGCTCAATGGTAGAGTGTCACACTCAATGACCAAAGGTCGCGGGTTCGAATCTCGGGTGATCCACACCTGGGATTGGGTATGACTGGCTGATGACGGCTAATAAGCCAGAAATGGCCATTCCGGTCTCCCTTGTCTTTGTCGGTTCCATCTTAACAATATATATGTCAAGTCGCTACGCGACTGCCCGCGAAGAGCTCTTAAAGTGAGCTCCAAGGCACAACGGAACATAAGTGTTCCTTAACGAGATCGGTGAACACCACTCTTTCATAGTCCATATTCCCGATCGCAACCGACAAAACAACGGGCCCGTGGCTCAATGGTAGAGTGTCACACTCAATGAACAAAGGTCGCGGGTTCGAATCTCGGGTGATCCACACCTGGGATTGGGTATGACTGGCTGATGACGGCTAATAAGCCAGAAATGGCCATTCCGGTCTCCCTTGTCTTTGTCGGTTCCATCTTAACAATATATATGTCAAGTCGCTACGCGACTGCCCGCGAGGGCTCTAAAGTGAGCTCCAAGGCACAACGGAACATAAGTGTTCCTTAACGAGATCGGTGAACACCACTCTTTCATAGTCCATATTCCCTATCGCCACCGACAAAACAACGGGCCCGTTGCTCAATGGTAGATTGTCACACTCAATTGCCAAAGGTCCTGGGTTCGAATCTCGGGTGATCCACACCTGGGATTGGGTATGACTGGCTGATGACGGCTAATAAGCCAGAAATGGCCATTCCGGTCTCCCTTGTCTTTGTCGGTTCCATCTTAACAATATATATGTCAAGTCGCTACGCGACTGCCCGCGAGGGCTCTAAAGTGAGCTCCAAGGCACAACGGAACGCATAAGTGTTCAGTCTCCCTTATTATTTGTCCGGTTCTACTTAAAGTGCTTATGCTTCACGTCGCTACTGCCACCTGCAGAGCTCCGACAATGTGACTCCAGGGCACAACGGAACATGCATGTTCCCCAAGCGAGATCGGCGAGCCACACACTATCGTCATTTTACCGATCGCAATAAGGCAAACAACGAGCCCGTAGCTCAGGGTGAAACGTTTGACTCAATTACCAAAGGTCGCCGGTTCCAATCCAGTAACCCACTATTTTTCTTTTAAAGAAACCGAAATTCCGTCTACTAGCTTACGATGTCCCGCAAGCGACTCATAAAAGACGAAAGGTTTGCAGCTTCCCCTCCATCCTTGAGTAATAGAGTAATGGAAGGGACCTAGCTAGCGTATGCGAGACTTCGCAGCCTCTGTAGATATTGTCAACTCTAAAAATCCCTTTCGTGAAATCTGGAACCTCTTGATCCTCTGATTGCTCAAGCCTACACCTCGTCCTGCGTTAATCGATCGTCGTCCGATGACGAACTGGTAGATTTTTTGCTTAAAGGAACTATAACCAATGCCTCTGACACAGTTATCCAACAGGCTTTTAAATTCATTAAGATAATTAGCTCGAAAACCGAAGAACGGATAAAACGCAAAGCATAATTTTCATACTGCGTAATATTCCCAGTTACATATCTGCTTTCGACGGCGCGCGTTTGTTTCTGGAAAAGCAGTGGCTGGGATTCGAGTCGCGTATGCTAAACGACTCCACTCGCTCAGTCGTAATGCCCCCATACTAGTCACGCTCTTTTCCTTGATAGAAGTTGACTTCATACTCTCTAGGAAGGAGATTAGTAGAGAATTTTTGTCGAAAAATGGCATTCCTCGGTTTCCCCTGACCTCACCCCAATGCAGAGAAAACTGAAAAATTTTTAAATTGTCGACAAGCAACAGAGAAATGACTAACGCTGTTGCCATGTTGAACAAATTGCCTCCAATCTCATCTACGGCTTCGCCATCTGAAGCTCAGCTAACTCTGCACGGAAACCAACCTTGATTAATCTTTTTGGGATCTCAAGAAAACAGTACTTCTTTTTTTCGTTCTCAAGACGGCAGTACTCCGCCTATTACCATACCAAGTTTACCAGTTACTCCTGGTAAACCAACGCAGGCCTCTAGCTCCAAAGACAAGTCCGGCTAAAAGTCTCAACAACTCGAAAACCGCAAAAATTTAGTCTCTCCACGAAAACTACTCCGTTACGATCGCCTATTTCTCCCAAAAACATCCCCATCCCCAACAACATCGAATTTCCAGCTATCACCCAGGGTCTCATACTGAGGCCGATAAAGCGAAAACATAAAATCACTGTACGATTTGGAGAAAAGGTTAACCAACAGACCGCGATGGCACGCCAGGCCTTAAAAATCAGAAGTTAACAAAGCGGAGATTGTGGAAAAATTGCTTACGGGCGGAACTCCTGCATCTCTAAATGCGTACAAAATGCAGAGAAATCGGGTCAAAGGGCCATATTTTTAGAACAAGACAGGCTTTCGAAGTGGACCTGCTGAAACCGGGCCACCGTGAAACCCGAAACTGTTTTTACGGTTATCTCAGGCAGAATACACGGAACAAGGATCCGATACCCCTGCTGAGGACCGCCGAGGGCATAGACCTTACTAGAAGACGGTGCGAGGCTGATCATCTTTCGGAATTTTTCCAGTCGGTTTTCACAAAGGAAACGAGATACGATCACCCTACCGATGGCTTTCGAAGTGGATACAATAGTCGAGACTGTTAATTTCACCGAGACTACTGTCCTCAAGGAACTTTTGGGGTTAAAAGGAATCTAAGTCTCCGGAGTCCCGATGAAGTACCGCAAGCTGTTGAAAAGAGCTCGCGAAGAGTTAGGCAAAACCATCTCTACGCTTTTTCCAAAGCATCCTTCCAGACCGGAAGTCTACCAGCCGACTGGAAATCGCATGGATTACGCCGCTTTATAGAGGGTGGAAGCCGGGTCTCTGCAAACAATTATCGACCGGTCAGCTAGCTTCAGTTTGCTGCAAAAATCATGGAAAAAAATAATTAAGCAACAACTTATGCAGTTCTTCGAACATAACAATCTGCTATCCGAAGCCCAGCACGGTTTCCGTAGAGGTAGATCCTGCGTCACAAAATTTTGCTCTACTGTTTAGAACGTTGGACTGAAGCGGTCGATAGTGGAAATACGGTGCACGCAGTCTATATAGACTTCAAAAAGGCTTTTGATAGCGTGCCGCACACCGCCTTCTTTATAAACTAAACTGCATAGGCGTAAGTGGTAGACTTCTGACATGGATAGAAAACTTCTTAACTGGCCGCTCACAAACTGTCCATATCAGCGACAAACAGTCAACTAAAGTTGAGGTTGAGAGTGGTGTTCCCCAACGCTCTGTTCTTGGCCCTATTTTGTTCATTGTCTACATCAACGATTGTGCCATACGAACTGGACTGCGATATTGCCATGTTTGCCGATGATCTCAATCTTTTGGCGCGTCATTCAGAACTGCGGCTGATGAAGAGAACTTGCGAGGCAAACTTAAATCGACTCCAGAAATGGTCAAATGACTGGCTCTTGCCGTTTAATGAGAGCAAGTGCAACATCATACGAGTCGGGAAAAAGCAATCCTTCGAACCGTACGGTTTACAGTCTGAATGGCATTCCATTGAAAGAAGTGGATGTCCAAAAGGACCTTTGGAGTCTGGATCACGCCCTCGCTTAAACCCTCCCTACATTGCGCAAAGGTAGCGAAGTCAGCCATGTCGATTCTGTACCTCGTTAAACGAGCTTTTGCAGCCTTCACTACCGACTGCTTCGCTAAAGTCTTCGGAACATTCGTGCGGCCACAGTTGGAGTCCGCTATCCAAGCTTGGAGACCCTGGGCGGCGAAGGACATCAACATCCTCGAAAAGGTCCAAAGGCGAGCAACCAAACTTGTCCTTGGACATGGCTCACAGCCTTATGAAACACGGCTGTCGAGTCTCAATCTCTTTCCCTTGCACTATAGACAGCTTCGGGGGGACCTGATACTAAAATTCCGCATACTACGCGTCCAGGACTGTTGTCTCGTCCCAGGGGATTTCTTCGAGTTAGCAAAAACAACGAACTTGAGAGGTCATCCTCTCAAATTACGTGTGACTGGAGCAAGGCTAGACACTCGGAAGTACTTCTTCTCCAAAAAGAGTAGTCGAAGCTTGGAATAGTCTTCCTCTGGATGTTGTTATGTCGGACTCCTTGGAGGTTTTTAAGCGAAAGTTAGATCGATATAATAATAATAATAATAGTTGTATTTAATACCGGTTTACAGGCATTGTCAGATGAAATATTCAGTGGGTAGAGGGTGGCAATGAAAAAAAACTCCTGAATATATATCATTATAAGTGTTTTTCCTATTTTTCATGTTATTCAGGAGAAAAAAACTTCCGCCTGTAAGGATGATAGCAATTCAGAACGGGAAGGGCTAACACAATTGCAGTCTGTATGCAGTCTCTCTGTCTTTGCTAGGAACCGGGATTCTGCCTCAGGCAAGAAAGCATCCGTGTACGGTCGCTCACTGTCTGCCGAAAGAAGTCAACGGGTGCAGGCTGCAGAGACGGTGCCGTATCCCTCAAAGGTAACACCTGGGATCGAGTTCAGATGCCGCGCAATCCGTCGAACAGGAAAAACAGATTCTACCGTGTCGGCGCCCAGAATTCTTGGAAACTGTTCTGAATGCAAAAAAACTAGTAATGGTAATCTTAAACAAAGAATAACTCCGTTGGACTTTTTATATTATGGGAAGTTTATTCCACATGGCCATAGCGTTTACCGAAAAGAACCGTCGATACTTAACTGTGCGAGCTAATGGAAGAAATAAAAAGACATTGCGATGACTGCTGCGCCGAGGATGGTCAAGCTGCCTCACAGTGATAAAGGGAGTTAAATGTTCGATTATTCAAAAGCTTAAACAGCAAAAATAGTCCCTTCTGCACTCGGCGAAACCATAAAGGGATCAATGTTAACAAGCCCACAGCGTTCTTGATACGACAGATTACGGTGCTCCAACGATAAAAATTCTTTTCGTGAAGAAGTGTTGGACCGATTCTATTTTCTTCCGTTCGCTAGCGCGCAGAAGGCTAAATAGAAACGAGCAGTATTCAGGCCAGGTCTAACGTACATTTTATAAAAGGCGAAGTCTAATATCAATAGTTTTAAAGTTTCGGAGGATAAACCCGGCAGTTCTGCGTGCTTTGGAGACAATCAGGGCGCAATGCTCTGAAAGATTGAGACCGTTGGAATCTGATATGCCCAGGTCCTTAACAACGCCAGGTACATTTATATCGTGGCCATCTATGCTTAGATGAGGCTGATGGTTGTCACCGACAACCATAACGGAACATTTGTGCCAAGAAAGGGAAAGGCGCCATGTGCAGCACAACTGGGCAAAGGCCTCGAGATCATTTTTTAATAGATCAAGCACGGTGTCGCGATCTGCCGGCTTGTATCGATATGGTGCGAGCTACAACGCTAACTGAAAGCTGCAGGCGGGACGTCATAAAAGCAGGCATTTATGATACTACTAGCTATATTTGAGCAACCATACTTTATGTTTGTTATTTTTTCGTTCGAGGGCTTGCATTCTCCCATTATTTCCATGCTGGGGTCCTCGAGGTCTTCGCTGCTTAACTTATTTGCACACCTCTGGTGACACCGTGAGTGTTCGCATCAGCAGGACCTGGCGACCGTCGTCCATGAGGTGTATGAACGTTCTCCCTTGGTTCGAACCGCAATGGACCGAGGGATGATCTGGGACATATATTTCCGCCTTTGAAATCCCTCAACGGACTCTGCAATCAGCAAGGGAGAATCTGGCTGATTCATGTGACCTCCGAAATGCCCCCCTGTTGGACCCCCTCCCAGGGCGACAGTTTTTCTCCTAAATATCACCGGGAGTTTTTCACTGTCTGCTCTTTTTCAACTATGCTCCACTATGTTGGCCTCGCCAACATATCGAGATACTATTTTTGATACCACAACTCGCATGTACAAATAGGGAATTCAAAGGAGACTCACCTACATCTCCCTCAAATATACTGATACTGATACTGACCAAGCATAGTCCCCTGAAGTATTCCACTTTTTAATAGGAGATGGTTCTGGAGACCACGTTTCGAATTTTTACTACGTGATATCGGTTTTTGAAGGTAAGATTTTTAGAAAGTCGAGAAGAGGAGACCCAATCTCATTACTTGTGAAGTAGGATAGACAACTTCAAAATCCATGTTGATATGAGCTAATCAAGGTATACTTTTCAATTTGCCCTAATCGGTTCCGTTATGATTATCTTCTCCATCATTTTGCAACAGATACTTTTGGGATAATCC
>WEDG01010604.1:0-22128 GCA_017591395.1 Schistocephalus solidus | reverse complement strand
ACCTTATCTGTAAAAAGGGTCTATCTGTAAATAGGTTTTTCAAAGGCTCTGCCTATCTTCCTTATATATACTGAATTATATTAGAATGTAATGGGGACAATTTTTTACCGTTTAGCTAGTATGAGCGTCTACAAAAGAAGTTAAGGGTTTCGCTGTGCGGTTAAAAAACGAGATTCAAATTTTCGGATCCGATTCGCGTCCAATTCGCGTCCGAATTGTTATTAGGTACCTTCTAGTGTCTAATTTACGCCGTTTAATATGTACTACAATGTTTTCGCTACCGGTACCACACAAAATAGGTGGTTTCTCTGTAAATTCTTGTCCACTCTCCTTCCTGCATTTTATTTCTTTTTCCTACTATGGTGATGCAAATTGGTAACTTTTAACATATATGGAACTCGTAGTTGCCCGCGTAATGTTTCTTAAAGCTAAGTTGTCTTTGATCCCCTGCTATCAATTAAAAAACTATTTGATATCTTCTGCAATTCGTAAAATGTCTGTGAAGAGCTTACTCCGAATTGTTGAGCTTTAAAAATAGTTATCTCCGGTAGAACACAGTTCATGGATTTAATGTGCATGCCTCTTCTTTAAATGGGCACCAAATTGTCGACTGCTTATAAATCGAGATAGGCGGCTTGGTTCCGCACATTTCCTCTGCTCTCCGTTATATATTAGCTAACGTGTGCAATTATTCTTAAAGTGAGCGTGTTATTTATATTAACTCTTTTGTCTCTACTTAGTTTTGACATTAAAATTTTACTAACCATACCGGCGATAAACTAAATCGCCATTTTCCGAATCTATAATCCCGGTGGTGCCTCGTAGCTCAGTTGGCTAGAGCTTTGGCTGTACTAAAGCCTTCCCCTCGCTGGCGTGAGTTAGAATCCCACCGAGGCCGCCGGGTTTTTCATAAGTGGGTCAAGGGAATTTATAGATTACAATCAGCCCCTACTGACACCATTTTTATTTTCCTAGGCATGGGCGAATTCATGAGGCGCGTTTTAAGCTATCCGGTAATCAGTGGCACAATAAACAGGCTGGGTAGCGCTCTTCAATGGTTGCTTGGTGCTGATCGATACAACAACTGGTTCAATTTTGGCCAAAAAACGGCTGCTATGGTGAAGGACAAGACAGTGTCTCTTGCAGGCAACGGTGAGTTCAAAGTTTTATTGTTTATTCGTATATTGTTATTTACACTGACCGACAAGGGCAATTTATTTTTTCCTCCTCGGTGACCAAAACGCCTTAATGAAATTTTTTTGGGTCACCAAGCACTTTAAAATACTTGGCCGAATTTGACGACATCCAAATTTTTGAAATGGTTTTACCGTGTGTTGTACACATAAAAACAAAGAAGGTATATAAGGATAGCGGGCAAGTGAAAATCAAACAACGTGCATATACTTTTGGCTTACTCTCACTCATTACGTCTAATCTTGGCGTTTTTGTGTATAGTACTAGATAGAAGTATGTCCTTTAATTCCACGCTTCACGGACTTACAGACCCTCTTATGCAAGGCCGAATTAGGAATTTGGTCAAGTAAAATGCCAGACTAAGCGTACAGTCGCAGTAACTATCCACCTCGGTTAATTTGTTTTTGCTCCTTTAACGTTTTCCACGTTTACGGCTTATCGTGATTTGAAACATCGAAAACAAAGTCTGTTTTTACGTTTTGGGTAGTAAAAGTTTGGAGATGCGTTTTCATTGGTGTTCAGCTGTGCATGATAAAAAAGGACTGAGGAGGTAATTGTAGGGTTTCTTCGCTACCGCATTATACGACAGAAAAACGTGGGAACGCTCAAGCGGCATTAATCCCCATCGCAGAATTATCAAACGGGGATGTAGGTAAACATAACGACACCCTCTCTTGGTACCAAGCTTGTCGCACCGCAAACGTGGCCAGAAAAATTTAAAGAGACGTTTTCTAATTTTGTGTCATCGGCTTGTACTCAGCAAATACGCTGTGCTTAGTGCTAACTTATATGATTTTGTCCTCTATATTAAAAAATTATGGAATGCCGAACATCGTTTTGGTGGGGCATATATGATGTGAGGCCGTTTCTAATTTTAGTGACTATCTGACAAAATTTCGATATGATTTGATTCACTCTCGCGGTGAATTCCCACAGTTTTTTCTTGTTTACTAACCTCCATTGCTTAACTGAACAACCGGCCGACTGCATTATAGCTTTCGATAGTCAACCCAGAAAGCCTGTAGTCCTTTTGCTAATCCTCTAATTTTTAATAATATTAATATACATTTTGGTATGCTTATAAACCGTTATGTATATGATAGATAACAAAAGTTTTCCCCTTTTGACTTTTGCATTTTTGACCACTGGTTACAGGCAAGACCATGCGTCTTTCTAACTTTGACGTACTTTCAGTAATTTGCCTTAACAGGGGCCAAGGTGGTATCAGGATCCGACATGAAATTTGAAACGAATTTTTGCCTTTAGCTACCATGGATTGCCTTGACACTATTGCATGTCGACAAATTTTGGACCGTCTGGAGTCGTTAATACCTCAAGTGAATCAATCACCCGAAGACGTTTTTACACCACTCGTTGAGCGGGCCATAAATCTGGCTGAAAACTTTTTGGACTACTTTGTTAACTCGCCAGAACCGGTAAGCGTAATCTACAACTGGTGAAATCGCAGTCACTTGTCATATTTTGCCTCTTAAGTAAAAGTTTTTGATGAGTTTATTTGACTACTAAATTCATATTCATATGCCCACGGGCCGTTTCAGAAAAAGTATGAAAATGTCTTGAACATTTTAAGTCTATGTGCTAATCAGGGATTTTTAGAGGAGCGACTAAACCTTTTTAAAAATCAGACATCTATGTAGAAAATTATGTTTAATTCTCCTCAATTGTTCAAAGAAGTCCAGTGATGTTTCTAGGGACCTTTTGCAATGTCATCAGTGGCTTCAGGGAAAACCTCTTGGCAGATTTAAACCTTCTACCCGTCATTCTCTTCATCTTTTCAGTAACTCCATAAGATAACTCCACGAGTGTTTCGATGACTGTGTTGACTTCTCGCAATTAGCCTTACTCTATCTACATATCTGAAAGGGCTTTTGAGCAATTTCTACTGCAATCGAAGGGTTTCCGATGCAATTACCTTTTTATTCTATCAGAGTTGAAAACGTCGCACTAGTGTTGTTGAATCGGACCCCTTGAGAGTAACCTTATTGGGCCTTGGATTAACAAAAGGCCCGTCCCTTTTGTTCCAGTTTTAGATGTGCGTACTTCACAGACCAGGACACGAATGAATATGCTTGTCTCGTCTTATGTTTTATTATGTTAATAACGTTAACTTGTGTAGCTCTTTGCCGATTTCATTGGTTATGGTCAGGTCTGTCAACGTTAACTCACCGACTTCCTACAGGATTTAAATTTTCTATATTATCACAATTTAACTTATAATTATCTGGACATACCTGTTTTTGAGCCGAATAACAAATTCAATTTCCGTCACTACGATAGTTTTCTTCATAACGAGCTGATAAAGTTGCGCACGCTGGAGTCCGGTCATTCTTACCCAGCTAATGTCCCTTTAAAAGGATGTTGTGCGCTCGCTTATGTTCCAGGACCCCTAAATATTCCTTATCGTTTTAGCGCCGTCATGCCTTCGAGTCGGGCATGCCACCGAGATATAGACTATCCTCTCAAGACTGCTCTTTTTTTCCATTTGATAGTCACGTACTTGTGATACTGTTTAAGTTAACTCCCTTGATCCGTTCCACTCATTCCTTTCTGCGTTTACACGTCTCCTGGACAAATAAAAGTATTGCACTCTTATTAATTTCCAATTCATGAGTCTGTCCATATTGTCCAAAGACGTGTAACAAGTGGAAGCCATAATAAATGTTGAAGCCTTCAGGATTTAGTGGCGTCAGTGGTTTCATAGCCCATTGTTCTTTTTCAGTGGTGCAGTCCCAATCATGCCTAAGAACCTTTTGATATAATCACAACTTACCTACATTGCGCTGGACCCACCCCAGGCCTGAGTAACATTCGTTGTCATTCAAGTGTCCATCCACCTAGGGTTCCTCAAGCTATTTCCCGATTGAGTCGATGTTTTTGTAAATGCGCAATGGCCAACCACAGGTTGACAAATGGTCGGTCTTTTATTGTTGCATTAAATTGCATATTTTCGCCACTCACTTTCTCTAAATTCATCCATGGAAATCAATATTTTGAACTCGTAAATGCACCCCAGCGTGAGACACGATACTAGATAATGTCTTCCAGATTCCTTCATACCAGATTTAATGTTTATTATGCCATTCAGTATCC
This sequence comes from Schistocephalus solidus, assembly GCA_017591395.1. Classification (NCBI taxonomy): domain Eukaryota; kingdom Metazoa; phylum Platyhelminthes; class Cestoda; order Diphyllobothriidea; family Diphyllobothriidae; genus Schistocephalus; species Schistocephalus solidus. Next base: position 17,823 of record WEDG01010604.1, on the reverse strand, counting down.
TGTGATCATTTAAGTCCCTGAAAAACGAACAAATGAAAGCGACGCTTACTGTCGGTGTTCCACAATGCACTATGTTGCCAACCATGTAGAATATTATTCCTCTTACCCATTATCGATTCATTTGTTACCTTTTTATTCCTGAAGTGGTTTATTTCTGCTTGAGAAAAATTTTCCCGCAAGCCTTTGCCAGCTATCGTCTTTTACTTTTTAACTCGCTTAACAGGGTAGACAATGAAATTTACCATGCTGTGATTTTTTCTTGCCTTCGCCGGATGCTGGGCCTTGACCAGCTAGCAGGCCGTGTAGCCGGCCTGACAAGCGGAGACGTCACCTTCTATGTACTTGTCTGTTGTCCTACTACATGGCACTTGTAATTATAGGTGACAGTTTTGCCTTCGTTTGGTCTTCGTTTTTATCATAGTGACGGGATTTTGTTTCGGTCTCTGGGACCTACTTCACTGCTGATTTTTCGTCCTCTTCTTCACGGATAACTTTGGCCTGATTTTCGGGTCATCGATGATTGCGTACCACCAATTTCTGTATCCCCTTCGCCCAATATTGACGCTTTGCAAAATAAAGCACGATCGACCCGACAGACCCCTTTAAACGCAATGGTGCATTTTAATTCTACATTCCACAAATCGAATTCGCAAAAACGGGACTAGCTAATGCTTATCTGACTCTTATCAGCGGAAATGCACATTCTCGGACATAATTTAGAGCTAAAGGTGATCTCAGGAGCCCTGTGGGCACTTCGAAAACTCCCAAACATCCATCCTTTTTGTTATTGTTACAGCCCCTTATTTTTTGAAGGTGGCGCTGGCGAACCTTGGGCCCTGAGGTTGGTGGGGAGGTGTGGTGTTTTTCGTGGTGATGGTTGCCGTTTCTATATCTACCTTGGCGCTCCGTTTGAGACCGGCATCTGATGGTATTCTCAGCATAATGGCGTAACTGAATCTGTACCCTCAACCAACGTTACTGAACAACAACACCGGGGAAATGTTCTATCAAGCTCTTTATGAGGCATTTTCAGTGCATTCTAGAGCCTAGACGAGTGATTAAGGAAGATGCCCCTCTCAGTTGTTAGGCAAAATGTTAAAAAACCCCGAACATACCCAGTTCTTTGCAGCACCCATCTATTTTTTGCGGACGGTGACGCCTGGCACGTATTAGAACAGTGAGCGCTTGCTGTTTTGCCGATTTTGACGGCAAAGGAATTTAATTTCTATGTTCTTATTCTCTCAGCAGACTTAATAGTGCTTATTGCTAAGATTTGGAATCTGTCTGTGCGAGTTGCTCTCACTCGAAGTTGCAACTATGAAGTTAGTATAAAGTTGCATCTCCCATTGGTCGAAATATTCTATCACCTCTTGCTTTGAACTGGTCAGATTAATTCGGGATACCTCCGGCGCCTTGTCCTTTTTAAAGTACCACCTCCGGTTCTTAGTGTCGATTCTCTGAAAATTGTTACAAATTTCCTGTTTGCGGTAGCCAGTAGCAGAATCTCCGCCTTTAGTCCGTGCTTTATTATTATGTAAAATTGGGTACACCAGTAAGATTTATTGAAACCGCTGCTGTTTAATGGCGCTTTGTATAATTTTTTGCACTTAAGTGACTGTTTGTCTGTTTCCAGACCACCTGCGTGACTAACCCACCACTCAGCCGCGCCGATCGTCTGGCCCGTTTGCAGTCCACTGTCATGAACATTCAAGCCGTAAGATCCGCTCTGTCGACCAGCTCTTCAGTCTACCAGAAAGTGCAGGAGTCTATTTATACGCTACTCTCCCTAGCCCGCCGTTCGCCCATTGAGGAGCAATCCGACTCAGCGACTACTTCTGGGGTCATTTCCTTTGGAAGTGCTGTCGCCAGTCTCTCAAATCTTCTCGCACAATACCAATCGGCTGCAGTAGTTGCATTCCCCAAGTTCCACAGTTTCATCGAAGGGGCGGTTTCGCAGGCCCAACAGCTTCTCACTGAGATTCGTCAGGTAAACATGGCGTATCTTCTTCTTCCTCTGTTTCTTCTTCTCTTTCTCCTCCTCGTTCTCCCTATCCTCTGTCTCCCCTCCTATACTTTGATCTTCGTCCGCTTTCACCCGTTCTCTAGGCAGGGCAAATCACACCTGCTGTAACACAATATTCGGCTGAAATTACGGCTTAAAATCTTGAGTTGAGTGGTTTTTTAAAGAGAACTCAGCAAATGTAAAAGTCATCATTGGTGACTCGCACATGGCTTGATCAGATACCGACACTTCAGCTCCCTTTATGGTTCTGTGTTGTTTTTTCACCCTGTCATGTTGGTTTCGATGCTTCACTTATTCCTTGTTCATTTGTATGCATTGGGGTTGCGAGACATATAACGTGTAAGATATCGGCTGTAGCCCATGCTCCTTCGGTAAAATCAAAAAGATTGCTTAACGCAAATTGCATTACTAAAAAAGCAGGCAACAGGTCATCAGGTTATTTTGTGTAGCGTTTTGTGCTCGCCTTTCTCTAAGATCTTTTCCTCAAGCCTCCACAGTCCCATTCGAAAGATAACTCCCTCACTATTATGTCTATTGTTTCCTACCTCTCTTCGATTATTGTGTAATGTCAGCACTTGTGGCCGCAGGAAGACTGAAATCACGAGAAACAGTAATGTGAAGTACATTGAGCACTGTGATCTACTTTAAGGTTATGAAGAAGTGTTACGAATAAAGGCAAGGGGTATTGGAATGGCCCTTCCAAACTTACTTATGCCTCCAACCTCAGGTCGGAAGACTTGAGGGATTGTCTAATAATCGAGTCAAGTTGATAAGCCATGGAAATGGGAACTCCCCGTAGTGCAGGTGACTTTGTGCAAAATTTTATGAAAATTGGGGTTATGGTTGAGGTTAGGGTAAGCGCAATGTTCGGATGGGGTCGGAGCACGGGATTAGATAACCCTCCTCGAATTTAGCTCAAGCCCACCGGTATTTGCGGGGGTTCCTATTCTCATGAGTTACCGTCAAGACAAGCAGTGAGTCACGGATGAACCCCATGTCATCTGCGATTGGGAATGGTCAGGGTTGCTTTGGAGTGACGTACGCCAATCCATCTCGATTGCTAGCGACCGCATAACGCAGGTCATAAATAATCAAGAGGTTTATTCCCTCCAATTCATATGTGACCGATTAATCCCCAGCGTTGGGCCCTGATTCAGGTAAGGATCTTTGATTCAAATGCCCTTTGAACAACTGCCTTAACTGGGCCTACTCCATTATCAAGATCTAGTTAGCTGACTATGACAGCTGAACTCAAGTTGGTCATTCGGTAAGGACAAGTGAATAGGAACCGCCCGCAATGCATGTGGCTTTACGACCGATTCCGAGGAACTTAGGTTTACGATTAACATGATGGTTAGGGTTACGTTCAGAGTTAGAATTACGTTCAGGAGTACGTTAAGGGTTAAGGTTTGGATTCGTGTTAACTGCAGGGTTTAAGTTTAGGGTAGGGCTAGGGTTAAAGATTAAGGTTTAACCTTAGTTTTTGGTAGGATTAGTGTTAGGGTTAAGTCACAGGAATTTTTACCCCTCCCGAAAGTTATCGCACTGTCATCCCGTATCTTGATTCGGCGGCCATAGATGTCATCCTTACCACTAATTCTAGTATCATCTGTCTTTGTCAGTAACACTTTTCGGTGGATTCACAGTAAGCGGGTCCCTCAAGGGGTAGACAAGCAAGGCCGCCCTCTTACAGGAAACCGTGGTAATAAGGGCTTAATGGACAGGGCAAAGTTAAAAAGGAAGAAACCTGGAAGGAACTAGAGGATGTAGTAAGTGGAAATTAGCAAGGCAGAGTAGTTTCAGTGAGGTGAAAAAACCTGCGAACTTTAATACTGCAAACGAAAATATCATAGGTTGACAGCAAAGACGAAAGGGAAACTGGACCCAAACAGCAGGGCCCCCATTTTCGGGTTCTAAGAACGCGGGTTGAACCGCGTTACAGAGCCAGTGTACTAGTCTACGGCAAAAGAAATGAATAGGAACTAGGAATAAGGAAGTAAGCGAAGAGAATTTCAAAATTGCCCGGGTTATAAAATACGGGCTCAGCTGCGTTATGGAGCCTTCCTTAATCACCGAAGACGACCCGCATTACAGAGCCTTCCCTAATCACCTACGACGAAGGCAATAAACGGGATTATGCGATGGGGAAGCGAGTGAACAGCCAGCAAGCAATTACCCCGGTTCCCGTAAGACAGACGGCCTTGCTTGTCCACTCCTTGAGCGACCCGCTTACTGCGCTTCCAGCCACTTCAACCACTAATCCCTCGTTTGTCATGAGAACACCTGCGTGATTAGGGCTTTGATACGGGGTGGAATTGCCGGTATTTCTTCGTTAAACCGGACTGTATTTTCATTTGATTGTAAAGCTCACGTGTGGATTTTGTCAGTGTTTGACGAGTTTTGCATCCAATATGCCGGCTATAGCTGCATTCTCGGGACCTTCTTGGCAGCATGGCATTTTATTCAACGAATCACCTGCATCTAAGCCCTATTTTTGGATACTGTAAGGAAATTTAACAGTAGGCCTTGACGAGTCCTGCAACTCAAACTAAATAATCCACGCTAAATCAATTCTTTGAATTTACTTACTTCCTGCATTAATTAGTGGTCACCTAAGCCTTTGAGCTCAAGGCGAGTCTGGCATCATAAGACGAGGAGAAGGTAATAGAGGGGAGGATATTAAGAAAAAGCAGATGTTGACATGCTCGTTTTCGGCTTAATTACAACCTACCACCACTGAAATCGACACTCGTCTAGTCCGCGCCGTCAGTTTGGTTGAGAAAAAGAAGAAAATGCGAACTTTGAAACAAGAACCTTATTGGCCTGGCGTTTCTGATTCTCACTCGAACCGATCATCAGAGACAGCCGCGAAGTGGTGGAGTGAGAGTGCAAACCGCCCATTTTCTTAACTGTTTCTATCGTCAGTGAGGTTATAATCCCGGCCGAGACATGTTTTTGAAGACCTAGCTTTTTGCAGGAACGCTATTTATTCTTCTGCCCACCTTTTTAAGCATTACGAACATCTTTGGCCTCATTTCGTTGATAATTTAAATTTAAAAATAACTGGCTCGTGGCATTAACGCGCCACCTGCCCCTCTCGCGAACCCCTTTTTCCACCGTCGAGCTTCCAGCGGATACCGCTCTTAGCGCTCCTTGTAATCATCCCCTAGCGTGGGCCATCTGATCCGAGTTCCCTCCGCTTTTCATCCAGCGCACGAACTGCTGACTTCTCACACTTGACCTTTTGTTTCTTATGAAAATGCGCCTCAGTCCATGGACCGATCCATCATATGACTCAACTGCTCACTTGCTTATGGTGGTTATGGCCTATCAGAGCCGCGTGAACATCTATCCCCTGCTCACGCGTTCCCGAACGGACATCTGATTCTGACCCACAAGCAACCTGCCAACTCATGAAAACCTACCCTGTGTACAGCATAAATTAACTCTCACTCCTCTCTGCGTTCTGTCATATGATGGGACGAGGTTATTGTGTTGTTCACGTTAATATAATACCCTTTGACATCCACAGCGTGTAAATCTCAGAAGTTCTGAAGTTTCTACTGCCCGCTAGCACAGTTTTCCTACACTGCTCCACTGCTACGCAAGTTTTTGTGTACGCAGTACAACTGGCTTAACCAGACCGCCAGTAGTTTTCATGTTTTTTCTTTGCTTCGAGTATTATAGTTTTGGAAATAAGTTTTCCTGACAACAGATGCATCCAATGTTTTCCCAGCTAGCACTCCATTTTAGACGTTTCCACCCACTCATGCCGACTTACCGGCGTCCATCCATAAATCCGCCTACGTGGGCTGTTAGCTATTTTCATTTATAGCCTGTGCAGGGTATGTAAAGTCAGCATCCCTACCCTTTCACCTACCTTTCTGGAAGATAGGAGATTGGAAACTCTACTACGAATATGGCAACTCATTTTTTCTTCTTTGTCGCCTGTAACTCCATTATTGCATTAACTGGCTTCAGTTATCAACGATGACTGAAGAAGTTTTATTAGTCCTTACTTTCCTTTCCAAATCTCAAAACACCAGACAACTGAAATATAGCCAATTCTACATACAGGGACGACGCATTTAACCTGAATCCGAGGGCGTACCATAGCGTGTTCTGCAAAATCGACGAAAATCACACCTTGGTCCTTCAGTAGGCAAGATATCCATATTGTAGGTGGTTTGCACTCTCACCAACTAAAGTAAATGACTTAATGGACATATTTTTAAGGATGGTTAAAGGTGAAAATCGCGAAATAATGTCCTGAGATCTCGAATTGAGGAAATGTTATTCCGATGCTATGCTGGTTACAAGCTCGGAACCCCACTGGACGTGTGAACATGTCGTTTTCCAAAATCCTTCTATCCTCTTAAATGTGCGATGACCCACTTCTTTCCCTCTCCCCATTTCTCTCAGTAAACATCTCGCCCCTTTGCTTTATCCTCTCTTCTCCCAGAATGGTCCGACGGAATTCATTGTGGAACAGTTGCATGCCCTCACGCGAGGTCTTCATACTACTCTTATCTCTCTCAATACCACTCGAACTGCCTGGATCCAGGACCTGCTTCCTCAAAGCAGCGAGGAGGCGGGAGAACGGTCATCGGAACCCGCACAGGTACCTTGCATGGCACGTTCTTCTACCTCAGTTTATTTACACATCTTCGTCTGATCTCGTCACACGGGCTCTCTACCGATGGTTTGTTTAAAACTCATTGCAACCGGCACTTTAGCGTTTTGAGATCGTGAGCCATCTGATTAAAATTGATGAATTCGCTAACCTCGAGAGCTGACTGGGCTAATCATTTGGATGTAGGAGAGGATCGTTTCCGCATTGGAGCCGTATTCTGTGATATATCCATTCGTGTCCGCCTCTGCATGTGACAATTCATCGTCTTCCGCCGCCATAATTGACCAATGATTCAGCATCTCCGACTAATAAGGCCTACAGTAGATTGCATAACTCATGAAATGTCTATATCAGAATTTTCAGTAGTAGCAGGGTAGGCATTTTAAAATGTTAGTTCTGTTTGTTATATTGAATTGATGCACAAAAAGCTGTTTAATAATAAGGATTTAAAATCAGATCGTTTTATTTATGGGAATACTGAACTGCATTGGGTGAAATCTGATGTTTCTTGCTATCCAGGAATTTCCCTATGCTATTAAAAGCTACGGATCAAAGCATTTTAATTTTGTGCGTATTACTGTGAATAAACATTAATATAAGCCGAAAAAATGGAATAGATCCTTTCGGAGACCGGAAAATTTTGTTTTGTTTTCACGAAATCAGGTGAAGGCAGGTTTGAGAGGTCACATTGTTTTCGGGAATACAAGGGCAGATTTAGTCTTAAATACATAAGATTTCATGAGTTAGGATAGCTACTGTAGATGCGAATAAACCGGTGACTGGACTCTCCGCGAGCTGCCTTACTTAGCCTTAAATGCTTACCAGGCCTAAAAGGCCTTGACAGTTTCACACCCGTATCGTTCCAAATGCAGACTGCTCCGAATGCCACTACTTCAGCAATATTTGCTTTGATTTTTCCTGTCCACCTTTTAAGTCGTTTCAGTGCTCCTCCCTGAAGTGACGTTGCCTAGTGTTCACATGGTACCAACACCCTTTTGCTGTCTTGACCCCTCATCCTCGTGACAGAGTTAGGGAATTCCATCCCTCGCACCTCTCACGTGTACAAATCTTATTTTATATACGCTTCTTTTGAAGATTGGCTCGTTCTTAAAAGGCCAAAATGTACAAGTTTAAACTGATACTCCAAAGTCTCCATTCCTTAAAATAATCTCCAAATGAGATGAGACACGTATCGTGGCTAGTTGAGTTGAATATTCTCGTAGTTCCTAATGATAACAGTCTGTGTTGATTGTTGAGACGTTAGCGTATTTTTCACTGTGAAATGACTTCCGCAAATTCAGGCCCCTCTCCCCCCCCTACTTGCCGGCCGATGCTTCTTAATCCCTCCGTTGTCTTCGGTTTTTTTTTCATGACTGTGGTTTCCCATTTCCTAAAACTTGCATTAAAGTTGTAAGGTAGGTCCAGCATTCACTCCAATTATACGCTAATTTTTGATTCACGGGGATATAATGTAATACTTTCCGTCCCAGCTTTGCCGGAAAAAGTCTTACTAACTGCACTGACATTAGTGTCGGGCGACTTCTTCCCGTTGTGAGCTAAACATGCATTTCATAATCAGAAGATGAAGCCTTGTTTCTTGTAATTTCTTCCGGACTGCATCCCAATTCGTCATATAACAGCCAGTAACAGATTATGCAAACCCGTACATGACGCCTCTTCTCAGTCTGGTAATGGCATAAATATGGCTTATCAAGGGTTCTGCCTCACTCTTATTCAGGCTAGGCTTGGCGGTCTTCTCACCTCCTCCATCCACTGCCTCACCGTCGATGTTGAGGTTGCTTCGAAGTCATTCATGCATTGACTCATGTTCTTCGCTTAACGCAATTCCAGTGGTCTCCTCTTGCTCCTGCTTTTAGTATCCGTAACACAACTGGTACCTCGACCAGTCGTAATTTTGGCTCTGGATCCAGTTTCCAGCTCGCAATTAATGTTCATGCAGCGGGTTATATCAACCTCTCAGTTTTTAACCGTGATCTGATTTGTTTAGCTGTGGTAAATTTTTCAAACCCTTAAAAAACTGTTGCGCCACTTTTAGGCAGATGATGAATCTTTGCTGGTACAGGGTAAGGCCGCCGCTGCTGAAATCTCGGACCCTACCCCAACCTCAGTGGGATCGGAATCTGACATTAATTCCGCAAGCATACTGAAGGTCAGCCATTGTCAGCTACTCTTAGTACTACCGACCTTGATGTGGAGAAAACGCCCTCTATCGAGGCTAAGATTCCTACCGATATGAAAAAAGAGGAACAGTCATCTGAAAAGCTCGGTTCCAGAAAAAAACTAACATCAGGAGCGACAGACCCTCACGAAGTCCCTAACCAAGATTCCCCCGTTGCTGATACGTGTATGACGCGTGAGGACTCCGGAAAGGATTCTGTCTGCATGGCCACTAAGGCCGACAACCTTCGAGAAATCGAAGCTGAAGTTCGTAAATCACAATCGAAAACGCATGAGCACAAACCTCCTACTCCCACCGGTGCAGCGTCTTCTAAAGGGACATCTCCAGCTAGCGCTGAAGCGCAACCAAACGATGAACCTCAGACTGCCTCTTCCAAGCCCGCCAAGTTTGACCCCCAGGTGGTTGGTGATGGCGTAGTGGGTGGGTCCCGATCAGGCGTACAATCGCACACAGGCAAAAAGCACATACCAGCTGTTGCTGGAGGCGAGCACAACTATGAAGGTGGTCTCAAAAGCCAGAGCCCGTTCAGAGTCAGGAAAGGTTGATTCGACTGAAATCGGCGATGGGAAGGGAGATCGCTCCCATTCAGCCACAGAATCGCACACAATGTCGCCAATGGTGCCCGAAGGTGTCACTGATACCCCATGTGATGAGACCCGCACTATATGCGCGCCAGCCCAGCTTACTCCAGATTCCCAACCTGACCAATGTGCAACATCCACCCGTGACTCCCGGGTTTGCAAATTAGCGGCGGAAAGTCAACAGCAGCATGCTAAGGATGCTACATTAGAAGGCATCAATACGCGTCACAATGGTGAGCACAAAAAACCAAGCAAGGGAAAGCAAAACCGAGGTCCGAACAGTGGCAGTAGAGCGAAAGACGGGCTCTCTAGAAGTGGGTCTAAATGAGTCTATCGCAGACGCTCTTGCTTCCTCATCGCGCGAGACTTCTTCTAAAAAGCCCACGACGCTGACAGACACAGGCTCAGCCAATCTTCCTTCAGAGGCCTCCAAACCAAGTCAAGAAACGGCATGCAGCTCTTTGGTTCAACCTCAGCCTCGGCCGTTAGTACTATCATTCCAGACTGAGAGTATGCCTCTGACAGCTCCCACAACTCCACACTCCGACGACGAAGGCGAAACGAGTGAATCACACGCTACCTAATCTTTCTAACTCACATAAATCAGGTTGAACCTGTGATTCAAATTTTTTCAACCTTCTTCCATTGTCAGTTTCTTTCTTATGCATCGCCCTGTTCGCCCTTTGCGCGGAAAATATTGTAGACTTTAATGCACGTCCCCATTGCCTTCTTGTCACCCGGTCCTCCACTCAGAAACGTTCTTCCATGTAATTCCAAACGAGAACCGTGCTTATCTTTTTTGCGTTTTGAGCATGCGACTTTGACTTTTTGTCGAATGTCATAATTTTACTGCCATTTTGACTGTGCTCCGGTGATAATTTTTTTTATAAAAACGTGCTCTTTTGCCTATTCACTCCCTTGTACGAATGATCATATTATATCCCCAGAAGCCGTTTTTAGATGGGTTAACCAGCATGGAAACATGCGGTTCCGCGCAACCACAGAACACGTTGACAGCTTTGGTGCTCTAATTTTCGCTTGACAGGGACCTCTTCCAAAAGTTTCCTTCTCTAATGTTCGCGCCCCCTTTTTCGGTCTTATTCGGGGCTCCTTGGTTCGGTTCCACGATTGTTCTTCTCCCGAAGTTGTCACCATGGCCGGTATACTGAATAGAAGTCCTGCGAACTATGCCCTTGCAAGTTTATGCGGGTGGTCTCCGGACCTGCTTCGCGCGGGCTGCAAACTTCCGTGAGAATTTCCTCCCGACGGCCCCGTAACTGCCATATCGGACTGACTACCTATTGTCAAAAGTCAGGTTACGAAAGTGCATCTTAAATCTCCGTGTGCTGTGCATGTTCGCGTGTGTTAAACTGTGAGAGGACTTTTAGGGGTTGACAAGGTTTATAGCTCCGGAGTGCTCATCTGATAAGGAGAAGTTGTTTGCCGGACCATATTATATTACTGATTTTTCGGAGAACTTGATCAGCTCACCACTGTCAAAGCGTTAAATAAAAATCGAACAGTAGGGGAAGTGCCATGTTTTTGGACCCATGACTGATCAACGTTTTTGATGCCTGGGTCGTTTGGCCGATGTTTAGTAGGCTTTAAAGTTGCATGCATTGAGTCGTCACCTCTATGGGGGGTGGGGTGATTGCGCCTTTCTCGGGCGGCTCTTTTTGTCCGTAGGACGAGTTTCTGGTCGGGCCGTGCCTGCGCAGCTTTTTTGAACTGTGTGGTCGTCGTGTGTACGTAAGGACTCAGAAATTTGTAAACCTCAGGAACGTCAAGATGCCTGTTGCTGGAAGTGCCATACAAATACCGTTCCGAATAGGTTAGCCGCTCTGCCCTTGGGTTGTTCGGCCTAAGCTGTTTGATAATGGATTTCATTCCTTCGCTGCATCGGCTTTTTGATGGCTGTTTGGCTGGTTCGCTAACTGTGTCCCTTATTATCCGTCACCGCGATGGGGCTAAATTGAGCCTTCACAGAGGTTGTTAGGTCTGGTGATCGTTTGATGTCATGCCAAGATTCGCTGCCACTTACTGAACCCCCGCAGCTGCTTGCAAAATATGTTGTAATGACAGGACTGCAACTACGTTGAGAAAGCCGGATGAAAATTGCAGGCCCGCCTACACCAGCACGCATTGGTTGATTGGAATTCATGCACTGACTTGCGGCTGCATGCATATTGGAGGAACTGGACGTTATTTATGCTTTCAAGGAGCGACCACCTTAGGCCGAGGCAACTGAGGGATGGAACGACTCACGCGTGAGCATGGTTTTCAGATGCAGGCTCCATCATCTGTCACATTAATCTTTTGCCAGCCTGCCTGACCATGCATCATTATCTACACAAAGACCAAGACGAGACTTTGCAATAAAATTAAGAAAAATGACCAGCCCGATAAGTAAGTCAGCCGATGGCGGAGCATCCCAGCAAATATAATTTGAACGAAATCATTTTTTGACAAAGTCAAGAAAAACTTTGCTTCAGAAATTTTCAACCTTGGTTCACAGTCCGCCTTCTGAAGGACAGTAAATTTTAAATACAGTCACAATTGTAATCATGCCTGAAAGATCAACACTGCTTCGTCATTCCTGCTATTAATCCATTTCCTTGGACTGTCATCCCGTGTTGGTTTGCTATCGTCTGTTTCATTGTTTGACATTATTGTACAGGGCATCTTGTTTGATGTTCCGACGAACATCCAAGTCATCGTACTGTAAGGTCATCAAATCCTCCGAAAATCTCATGGACGATGAGTGTTGTACCATCCGAATTAGCACTGTTCAAGTCTTAGGGAACCGCAATCATTTTGGGCACCATTAAATGAGGAAAGGAAGGCAGTTAATACCCTTTTATATGACAAGAACATTATCATCCTTCCTGCAGAAAAGGTCGGCCCAACTACGATTTTGAACACAGCCGACATCTATGAAAATATTTTTTCAGTTCTAGAAACTACATCCGCCTATCAGGTTGAGCTTTCATAATAATTTAGTTAAAACTAAGTAAAATGATTTAGCTACCAAAAAAGGGTAACTGCCATTTATATCAAGCGTTCAATGTGACAATTTAAATTCACTTTCTCTAGCATGCTAATATTAAAAAAATTAACCAATAGTATTTTCGTGTCCAATACTTTGAATTCTCAGTTTTACAAAACTCAACGCACATTCAATTGATACGCACTTATTGCACTTGTACAAACGAAATTCATGACTAAACACAGATCTGTGGTAGGCAGTCAAGTAAACCATCATATTCACAAACGGTGTCATAGAAAGGAGTCGTAATTGGTAAGTCTGAATTCACACCTAGGCAATCTATCTCCGAGCTATTGTAGTCATTTCCGCCATTGGTGAATCGGATGTTTGCTAATGGGCGTTTTTCATTTGTTTATAAGGTATTAAAGTGTCTTACATGGAAGAAGCTCCTGTCAAATATTGCCAAATCACGGAAACACTGATCAGACCATAGCTAAGATCGACGGAGTGTCTCAAGTTTGCAAAATTGAAGTTCCACTGCGGCCGATAGTATCGTTAATCGGCACGCCCGATTACAATATTTATAAATGGCTCTTTAAAACTCCATTGGGACAAGGAATTGTAAATCATCAATCGATAATTCTGAATTTCTGGACAGATTACGAGGACCCTCAATTGCAGCGGATGAGAAAATAGTAGTCTTCAGCCTGGTCCCTATATATATATATATATATATATATATATATATATATATATATATGGTAGAGCGTACGACTCAATTACTAAAGGTAGCGTGTTCATATCCCAGGTGGTCTAAACTTGCGATTGAGTATGTCTAGTTGATGACGGCTAATAACTTTGAATCCGCTATCCAAGACTCGCTACAGTTCCTGGAGAAGATAAAAAACTTAAATTTCAAATGACGAAATAATTGTGTCAGTTGACGTTATTTGTTTATTTATGTCTATCCCTCTGGACTTAGCGAGGATCTATGCTGCAGAACTCCTACTGGCCTACTCTACCGATTTACCTGCGGACGTCCTTCTGTAACTTCTCGTTATTTGCCTTGAATCAAACTTTTCCTTTGCCGAAAATTATTATCGACAACTTAAAGGCGCCCCTATGGGTTCGCCAATATCCGTTTTTTGGCAGAAGCTGTGATGCAGAAAAAAAGGCTACAGATTTCCGCAGAATTAACCCGAGATTGTTGCTACGCTACGTAGACGATACATTTGTAATCGTCAAAAAAGACCAATTTGAACCACTGCATAAAAACCTGAAGTCCACATTCCCAGGAATTCAATTCACCTTCGAAATAGAAGTTGATGAACGACTCCCTTTCTTAGATGTACTCGTACATAGGAAGACAGACGAGACACTACATACCTCAATCTATTGTGACATCGATACATACTCCGAGGTCATTTAACATTTTGCTAGTAACAACCCCATGTCTCACAAACGCAGCTCTATTAAAAGCTTGCTAACTCGAGCTAAAACTCACTGTTCAAATGAAGAAACGTATCGAACAGAAATGAAATACCTTTTCATATTATTTTCCCAAAATGGATATCCTCCCGACTTTGTCCGTCGATGCATGCGATGACAACAGATCATAGAATAATATATTTCCAGAGCTACGACCTCCCAGGCGTCAAAAGCAACAAACTGGCGAACCCTCCCATATGTAAAGAATGTATCTGAGCTCGTCGAAATAAAGCTCAAGAAACACCATATTTCAGCGTAATCGCAAGATATTTCAGTCACAGTAGGCTGCCGGCTTTTGAAAGAGCTTTATCACCGCCTGCAAAAAGTATACTCGGGAAAAATGGCTCCTTAAGAAGTATGCAATTTTCTCATTGATTTCCGATGCTCTTATTAATTCAAATATATTTTACAGGAAACACACAGAAATTTATTATTTCTTGCAGTCGTTTGATAGATAATTACGTCCACTTTAAATTTGATACGTGAGGAAGGGGCATCTTTCGGTTTTAAAATATTTCTAAATTGATGAATAATTTTTAAATCCACGGGCTGTTACACTTGAATCCACGGTTTCCAAAATACATGCTGTATACATTCTGTGCAACGAGAAATCACTAATTTCTCTAAGTTTGAATAAGAGGTCACACAGTTCTAATAAAATTGTGCAATAGATTTGGATCATATTGTATACATTGTAGGCCACATTTATAAATTTACAGAGACGATGTTTTACGGATGAACATTTCAGGGTCCTTAAAGGGCTCCAAATAATTGTCCAGGAGTCATATGGGTGAGTGCACTGTCCTCCGTGCCAGTTTATAACATAAATCCGCTAGTATAATTCTTTTTAAATGACATGGTTTTCAATATTTTGACTGAGAGTCAAGTCATTTTATATGTTAGAACAAGTTAAGAGACATTATGCGCAATTATACGCATGTTGACGTTCTTTTTGAACAAAAGCTAAAACGGATGTACTGTATTATTCGAATTTGTTGGTGGATTTAATGCGCGTTTACTCAGGGCACAAGGTTAGCACGCCAGGTGGTAGGCACTTTATGCGTGTTGTGAATTTGCTTTGATAATTCGCTATAAGAAGAAAGACGAGTGAACCAAACGTGTTATGGCGCGTCCTCACACACAACTCAATAAGACAAACGATGTGGTGATGCAGTCAATTCACCCTGTTGCTGAAGTTGATTACATGCCAAAGAACAGCATATGTCAATCAAAAAAATAGTGGCAACCTTCTTTAATCGTTAGTGAGGTCTTAAGGGGTTTCGCAAACCTGAGGCAACAGATAAAGACTCGCATTTGTATTCAAGTACGTTCTCTACATTGGTACGCAGTATAAGGTTGGTGGCAAACTGCTATTATATCGGTCAATGATAAACGAGCAAAGTATTAATAAAGCATTATCTGAAGGTTAGTGCTCCTTCCTTACTGGGAACGACTATAAAACATTGTATAATTGGCTATCATAAATGAATGCTTTGCCCAAAGAATCTCATGACTACTGTACAACAAGAAAGTTGTCAATGTTAAGGTAGTCCTCGTAGGTACCACGGTACGGTACGGTCAGCCCTTGCGCGCTTCTAGCTAACCCAGGGAAATGTGTTAAGGCTGACAGCAGGATTAGTCAAGATCACGTTCTTAAAAGTTTTACATTAAACACAGATAAGGTCGTAGTAGACCAGGACAAGATTCCATTGCTGGAGCGCATAAGCTCTTGTGCTATTTCATCAGAGGAATATGCATTTAATTAGTTCCACATATCGCAAAACATAAATCTTTCTCAAAAAATAAATCTGCTCTCGTTTACCACTAGGCCAACCGAAAACAAATCGAAAGGCAATGAAAACATAAACCTGGCTTATATGATACTACATAGCCTTAATTCACCCCTTGGTTGTACACAGCTAGGGGAGAAGATAAGCTGAATGTCATATGTTTCCGACAGTTAACAAACAGCATAGTGTCTTGAGTTATCTTCAATTCCCACGATCGCTAAGAATTTGGTTCATCACCTGACTTGTGTCAAGCTTAATGCAAGTCCTAGTATTTAAAGCAGTATAAGAAGACAAAAAATAAACTGCCAGAGCTAGGGTAGGCGGCAGACTGTTGGAAATTTCACAAAACAGACACCACGGAAACCTGGATAAATCGCTCATCAAAGAGTTGATGAGAGTAGTAAGAATTTTGGGGGAGACTTTCCTGGGAGTCTATGTCATAGAGAGACATTAGCACCCGCAGCCTTCAGGACTGGTCCGGAATAAAAAGAAAAGCAGTGGTTTGCCAGTATAAAGAGTATTGCATGCTGATAGAAGCGAACATGCGAGTTCTAGGAAGCAGCTCCGAATAAGAAGAGACGGTCAGAAGAAGAGAGACGATCACTGGAACATGGTATTTATTGGCCTGACGTTTCGGGTACTCTCTAGAGTCCATCATCAGGGAAAGTTGCTGAAAAGGATACTTGGGACACAAGTTGCTCAGTATTTCTAGGGTGTGGTTGCCAGGAGACCACAGGCTTACTATCGATGGCAGTCATCGTGTTCATGGCTGGGGTCGTAGTTGATGCGATGATTGCTTTTTGGTCTGTAACCGAGTCATTAATCGCCGTAAATTCATCACTCTTGTAGATTCCTGGCGCGACAATTACTCGGCAGTTTTGATCTCTGTCAGAGGGACTACTGGTCGCCCACATCCTCCCCGTGTGGCTAGGATTTTTTAAAGGCCAAATCGCAAGACAGAATATGGAGCCGTGATGTCATTGTGCTTAATAATCGACTGCAGGCCAGATTAACCATGACTCAAGCAATTCACGGTTCTCGCAATTGTCAGCCCTCGCGAGAATTTCAGCCTCGTAAGTTTGAAGGTATGGCCGGGTCCCGTCGCATCAGCCACGACCTGGGATTTAGTGTCTCTCCTCATCACTACTGCCGTGGCCTCGGCAATTCGCGTGCGGAGTAGTCTTTCGGTTTCACCGTTTATGTTGCTTTGTCCAAAACCACACCAAATTCTATAAACGAATCCAAGGTCGTGTGCATAGCAACCACCAATTATTATTTCTCCAACTTGGACAATTTGAACTCCATTAGCACTTCATTCGGACTGTTCCGGACAATATTCTTTCAACTGCACGTACGTACTTGCTTCCTGCTCATCTGGATTTTTTCTCGTGCCGAAATTCCTCATAAAACGGCATCACATTGGAATTTGTTTATCATCTCATTCAAGTTGACTACGCAGCCTCTGAACCAATAAAAAATGACAACCACTTAAGGAACCAAACGTGTACAACCTCGTGAAGATATGAAGTTATCCAGGACCTTTAACATCTCCGAACGGCTGAGTCATTCCTGCATATTTTGCATACCATTTGTATTTTTTTAAAGCGTTTTTGAACAAAAAGGCGCATTTTTGCTTATATTGCTGTAAAATACTCACCATATTCCAAACCCAGTCGAAAATTTTTGTTATACGCCCAAAACAGAACATACGCACACGCAGTGTTTTTAACATTCATGAACTCAAAGCAATTCTTTGATAGCAGCATAACCCGGAATAAATAAATAAATAAACAGGTTTATTGATTTGGCACGGCTTGGGCGCCGTCAAATCCTTCCTTTAAAGGAAAGCCTGTTGAGCTTGCTTCGGCATCCATGACTGGCCCTCGGTCAGTTTACACTTACAACCAAGGACCTGCAAAGCGCGCAAAAAAACGTAATGGCAGCCAAAGGTCATCTTATTTGTTCTCCGGATTGGACAGTTTGAAAACCTTTAACACTTCGCTTGTTCTGATCCTGACATTAAAGCTGCATCTGCACGTACGTAATTGCTCTTTGGAATTTTCAGGAATTTTTCTTCTGCTGAATTTCCTCACAAAACGACATCATGTGCTACAATCTAGAG
>WEDG01010599.1:0-42707 GCA_017591395.1 Schistocephalus solidus | reverse complement strand
CGCCTTTTCATCTCCCAGATGAGGCTCCGACTGCAACCACGACGAAGTGCTCAAGATAAGCAACCGCCGGGTAAGCTAAATACTCTTTTTTAAATATTCCTGCTTACTGTTTTGATTTAAGCAACCAAATAACTGAGAAACTAGAGAAACTGCATGCTCCAGATAATAACGGCAACATGGAAACACTATGGTGTTCACTGCGAAATTTCATCAAGTCCATAACAATAACGAGGAAGGGTAATTCTCCTACTCAGTGAAAACTCCAGAAATAATCCTAAGTCTCTAGATCCTTAGTTACAAAATCCATTTGAATGCTTAGTTGACGTATGAGTTAAATCGTAATCATCGTAATCAACAAAAACTCGTCAACATAATTTTAGGTTTCTTCGGACAGTGACCATTGAAAAAACATCTGAAAAATTCAAACGCATATTTCTACTATCATGCGTTGGATGCCAATTGCAGTCATTAACTGGGAGGTAAAAATGACCAGCACATTCCATCCATTTTTACTTACAGACGAAGGTAAATAAGCTACCTTAGCGGGTCCTCGTGGCTTCTGAACGGTCTACAATACATTATTTTGCACATATCTAGACGTTCTACCTGTTCTACCCGCAACTATCCACATCGTCCATTAAGTGGCCAGTTGAAAAGAAGCAGACGCGATTGAAGGAACAATACGTTTATTTTCTTGACGTTTCCGTCTACTAATCATATGTACGGAAATGTGTGCAAACATTTGCGTGCTTCCATTTGTCAAACGACTTGGAGGCCATCAGGAGCCTTCTCGCACCACTTGGAGTTGGAGTTGCACAAAGTACCAAAGTACCCACTGCTACGGCAAGAATAATCTAGAGTCGTTTATCGAAGCTAGTGCAGTTGCAGGCAAAGCAGCTATGTCGGAGATACTGGAAGACTGCTCTATATGCGAATCGTCAAACACGCGGCACAATGGCAGAGAAATGACGTCAGTTCATATGTCGTGACTCACTCGAAGAAACCCGGCCGCACATTCAAGTTCAATGAGGCCGAAATTCTTGCTAGAGATTTTAATCGCTTTCAGCCGTGACCTGCTTGAGTCTTGGTTCACTGGGCACATTCCATTAGCTAGTACAAAGACCTCTCTATCCCGTATTCGATGTTGAGACGTGATTTGGGCGAAGTAATAAACCGTTGATTGAGCGAGCATGCGAACCTTGTTTCCACCGATAATGCCGGTGATCCAGATGGGTGATGAATCTCCACGCCAACATCCAATACACGGGATGACATTTCAGCGCTAAGTGCCTTGAATGTGGGTCATCAAGAAAGTATTGTACCAAGGGGCAATCATCCTCAACGAAGGGGGACCCACTACGTTTAGCAGGTATGCGGTAGCATAGTGACTGTTATCTTTAAATGCTGTCACTCTTCGTGCATGAATTGCTAGTATCTGATGCCATCTCGGAGGATACTTTCAAACAGGCATCAGAAACGTCAGTCGAATATTCCTGGCCCTGAAAATACTTGATAAGAAACATTCATCCCCATGCTGTTTAGCGTTTTATTTTAAATTGGGTGATGACATAACTTTGGAGACAGGTTTCGAAGCTTAAACTAATTTGTCATTTCGCGTTCTTCTGAACAAACAAAACCCAAAACAAATAACTATGCCAGTGGAAAGGATGTGGCTTTTTAAATTTTCCTGCATCCTAAGGAGACTGGCATCGTCAACAGTTACTATATCAATACACATATGTTATAAAGTTTTTATTTCCGCCATCGCGTCTATAAGTTGTCAACTGCTTCCCGGTACTCGCATTTTTGAATGTTCCGAAAAGTGGTCAGTGCTGTCTGATAGGAAAGAGTAGAAGTTCTGACGGATTTTACCTCCCTTTAAGGGCGATGCTCCATGCTTTCAGCTCAACGAGCCTTCTTCAGAGGAGACAAATGAAGGGCTTAAACATATAAAGGAGGTTCGGGCGGACCACTTGTCCTTTCGTAAGGTTTAAGAAGATTATATGCATCTGCTTTCAGGAGTAAATTTAGTTCAAACGCCCTGGAGTTAACCACGTCTTTACTTGTTCATGGGGGCACTCTATTTTAAAGGAAACTCTTATTGCTGTGCAGTGTAAAACGCGGTTATTGTAAGTTAACCTTCTAGACTGATCGAAGTCAGTCAACTATCAAACTCAACTTGCATTCACGGCAGTTTTCTTATATTTTATGGCTCCGGTTTCGCTAGTTTCGGAGTTCAGCTATTGCAACACACGGATAACCATCAGAAACCTTGAAATGGGCGATAATTTTGAAAAAAATATATCCAGCGAACATTAAGCACAAATCCGCAGCATCCTCAAATAATTTTGGTCGTGCATTGTTGCAAATTACATCGACATTTACTTGAAAGATACTGTTCAACTGATCAAGAAACACTTTTATACAAAACCAACGGTATGCCTACACCCAGAGATAATGCTGAACTCTATTTTTTCAGGTTATCCTGGGTCCATCACGGGCTGACCTTTACAAACAGATTTTTCCAAAGTGAATATGTTATTCCCTAATCAACAGTATGATGTATACGTGAATTTAAATGCTGTATCTTTTTATGCTTTTCATTGGCAATGACCAGTACCCTTAAGAAAATGAGCTGTACTAAACTAAAAGTCCGATTCGTGACTGACTGCAAATCAAATGTAAGGCCTAATGTGAATGAACTGCGAACAGCTCAATACTTGGTTACCCTTGTCCCTTTGCGTGATGCGCTTGGAGTTCGGTGACTTGAAAGAGGAAATGCAGCCGCCAATGATGATTTTCCTAACAAATAAAATTGTAACATAGTACAAATTTACATAGACTGAAGATTGGAGCACTACCGCAGCAATGCCTTATGTAGTTATTAAAAGGTATGGTATGATAAGAATTTTAAATTCCGTTAGCTTGAAAGAAGCACTTGCTCCCATTATCGCTTTTTGAAACTTATTTTAAATTACTACACTTCTCAGTTATGCAGACCCAAGGATTGACCCTACATATAACCACACTTGCTTGAAGTATAATTATTTAATCACTGGACAAAATTCAAGCTCCTGATAGAAGCGTAAAGGCAACTTCCAGGAAGCAGTTAAAGAGAAGAAGATAAGATCGCTGGAACAAGAAGTAAATTGAATGGACCGTTTGAGTGAGATTCCGAAATCTCCGGCCAATAAACTACCTGTTCCAGTTATCAAATCTTTTCCTCGTGAAAATACCGGCTACTCGAAGACAACTATCAGTTACAGTAGATTCCCTATCAACTGAACTTCCGACGTGCGTTTATGGCTTTAAAGAAAATATTGAAGCAAGGTTTTAGGATTTAATTTCATGCTGTCCAATCTTAGGATATTTCTGCCAAGCCAGAATGTCGGCTTCGGAACGATTTTCTTTCTGACCGCTTAAAACAGTACTCTGTAAGTAGCGTGCTCTCTTGTCATTAACTTTCAATGCCCTTAGATATCCAACTATAGTTTAAGAAAAAAGGCGCAAGATTATTCATTTTTATGATTTGGTAGACAATAATGCCTTAAAAATTTGTAAATTTAAAAAAATTATCTTTCGGTTTTAAAAACGTTCCTAATAACTACATTTTTAAGAGCATGAAATGTTCATTCATGATAAATCGCATACATCAATTTATTAATTTTACATGAACAGAAAAACAACATGATCCACATTCACCGCAAATGTTTATGAGAACTACTTGATATCTTCCTTATAGCACAGAAAAATGGGTGAATTCGCGTAGAAAGAGTGCCTACACCATGTTATTGGAAAACCGTAGATTAAAGTGTAAAGCAGGCTAGGAATCCAAATTATTCAGCAATTGAGAAAATTATTCTAAACCAAAATGTCCCCTCTGCAAATTTAAGGAAAACCTATTTTTCTAAGAACTGATAGCAAGAAAGAAATTTTTATGCCCACTCTCTATAAAATATATTTAAATTTAAAAAGGCATCGAAACTCAGGGAGAAAAATGCATACTATTTAAGTAGCCATTTTTACCGTCAAATGGTCAGAGCGAAGCTCGTTCAAAAAGCTGACATTCTGACCTGTCAAAAATTATTCATGATTAAACAGTACGATAATAATTTTTTGGATCTACAGTTTATGGAATAAAGAATATACTGTAGCTCAGAAAAGCCTAACGTGATTATTTCAACGTCGAACACTGGTATCCAACAACGACTTACAGAGTTGCTCTCTAAAAAGTGCAATTGCCTCAATTGTGGGAAGCTCGGCGATCTCGGCGGGATTCGATCCCATGACAGTATAGGCAAAGTTTGAAAACAGGCCCTACCGGTAGCCGTGAGTAAGTATCATTTGGGTTCTGTTACTCATTAAGCCTTCTGCAAATTGTGAAATCCGATAATTCCGACACAGGAAACTGACTGTCTAAGCAGGATTTCCTAAATCGTATTACTATTACCACCAACGAAATTAATAAGTAGGATACTTTGGGAATTTAAATAATTCATTTGCCATTTCGCCTATTGAAATCTTACTCGAAATCATTGTGCTCCTTTTCACATATGCGGTTGACCATGCTATCAACCACCTCAACTCATTTCGTCTCATCTATGTCAACAGCAGGTGACCTGAAGGCGGTTATCGATGGCTGGCCGAAGAATTTCTTTATTCACTTTCCTCATTTCCTCATCTACCCAATTGAATATGTTCACCTTGTTAGCGATGTAGTTCGTTTAGAATTTCATTTAAAAGGAAGAGAAAATTTGTTTGTCATTTGAAAAGCCATTATATCCAATTACTGAAATACACGAGTGTTTAATTATAGGGTTTGGTTGAACGGGCGTTCCCTAGATGTGATAATGTGCTTGCCAAATTTATCCTTTTTCAAATTGATTTAAGTGCTTGAAAATATGCCCTCCAGAAGTTTCTGTAATTTTACCACATCTCTACTTATAGCAGAAACTGACATGGAGCAGGTCTTAAACCTTAGGTGCCTAGCATTTAAAAATCCGAGACAACAGACATACCCAAACCGTCACAACACACAAAAATACAGCAAGAAGAGGACTTACACTAGTTGGTTCCCCAACGGAGTCTGTAAGGAAAAAACACCATTAAATATCGTTTCGTTTAATATTTAAAAAAAGTTATTTCGTGTACAGCTGTGGTGGAGGCGTTATAAATATTGAAAAAAACAGCAATGGCAAATATGATGAGGCTGGAATCCAACAGGCAGTGAACCCATCATCGAAAAGTATGTTCTTATCTTATGATTAAATTTACCAAACATGAAACAGTATTTGGGCGAAATTTGGTGCATAAATGGTAAGGTTGCTTTGTTTAGCCACTAAGAATTCTTTACAATAATTCAGACGCGGAAACTTTTGGTATCTTACAAGGATCGGAGGCCCACACGTTCATAGAAGTCCAGTCGATATGCAGAGTAAAATGATAAGTAGAATCAATGTTTGCGAGCATCAAATATCCAATTAGACTTATTACCCAATAAATCATTGTCACTAAAACGTAGCATAAGTTAACTGAAGTTTGCTATCTGCACGCAGTTTGTTAATCCTGGTTCGCTGTCCGTTTCCAGTAGCACTTACCATTTTGAAATCTGCGCTCGTATATGTTTGGCTGGTGTACACGCAATTAACTATCAAATATATATATATGCAAATATGACCGGAACCTACAGTAGATTGCCTAACTCATGCAATGTCTTATTTAGAATTTGAGGAAGTAGCAGGGTGCGCATTTTAAGCTGTGATTTTTGTTTGTTGTATCGAATTGATGCACAAAAAGCTGTTTTAATAATAAAGAGTTTACTTCAGATCGGTTTATTGATGGAAAAAACAGGGCTGCATGGGGCAAAATCCGACCTTTCTTGCTATCAAGGAATATTTCTACACTATAAAAAGCTACAGTACTATAAAAGAACATTAATATAAGCCAGAAAAGTTTGAATATATCGCTTTGGAGAACGGAAAATTTTGCTTTGTTTTTACGAAAATCCGTTGAGTGCAGTTTTGAGAGATCACATTGTTTTTGAAAAAATAAGGGCAGATTCAGTCTAAAAAATTAGTTTGGCAAATTTATTACCTTTCGTACCAAACTCAACGCTGTAATAAACTGATGTGAATTTACTTTGTTTCATCACACCGATAAAAAGGAACTAAAACGTTCATATATACGAAACGTAACGACACGCCGCCACTTTTCGCTGTCACGGCGTATGTGAAGCCTGTCAAGAAAATGTCGGTCTGCAGGTGACTATAAATGAATAAGGAAACTTGAAAACGGAAGAGACAGAAGATTGACATTTTATCGCAAAATCTTAGTATATGGTCGTTCATTCACTTGTGCGTGATTTAAATCTTAGAAATAGACTGAGAAGTAAGGAAATATATCAAAAACGCTTCAATAGAAAAAGAGAAGTGAGTTCCTTAATTGTCCGCATTAATTGTATCCCTACCTTTCAGCGAAGCCGAAAAACCGGTCAAATGTTCCCAGTTTTTCATCGATATCACCTTGGAAAATCGTTAATTACGCAGACATTCGATAGTGAAACATCACATAAAAGCACTTTTTAAAGAGCTAACTTATTATATAAAGTTGATTAAAGGAATTCTAGGCATATATTTTCCCTGCTTTTTTTGTGGACGTTAATGTTTTTCGTTAACGAGTTTTCATGTTTGAGTCAAACAATATGACCCAGACGGCTATCTGCATTAAAAAGAATGTCCAAAAAGTCACTACTTCGGTTAATGCTTTTAAGAAATATCTTATTTTGAAGGTTTTACTAAACACATCTAACGGAATATACATTTATAGAAAGTAGTCTGAAGACACTGAAAATCGTAAAGAATAAATCATATTTTCATAAACTATCTGCAACGTATTGTAAAAGAGAATCCGAAATAGCTATAAAGAAATGTAACAATGGAAAATTCATATGTATTACACAAAATGGTACGTTTCCGATTGCATCAGACGATTATATTTAAATTTCTTAGTGACCGGCCTATTATCATGTGAGCTTATGAAATATTAGATTCCTGTGACCACCCTATCAGCACATTCGAGCACAAATCTGCTTGCCTGGGTCAAACGCATCTAATACAACGTACAAACGGAAGAAAAACTGTCAATTCTCGGGAAACGGTGTTGGAATATACACTTGCATTTTAGGCTGTTTGATAACGGCCATACTTTACATTGCGTTTAATCTAGACGAATATGTATGTGCAAAACTCTGCAAAAGACTATTTTCAAAACGAAATTCTACTTTTTCTGCTTTATTCACAAGTTAAGTTGCATGGAGAGGCTTCCTATACATTTAAAACTCCAGTTTACTCAATTAGATCGATTCTTTACCTTTTCATAATTTGTACCTTTTCTTAAAAAAATATTTCTAGACAATTTTATATTTATTTGTAAACCACAATAAGCCTTTTTTTAACGATCGATTCTTAATTGATGTAAAACTTTGGGCCACACAGCGTGCAATGATTTCACGTAACGGGCCGTAACTCATGAAAGCCATAATATTTCATGAGTTAGGAGAGCTACTGTATGTTGGCACCACACTGTGCGGATTTCAACAACCAATTAACCCAGAAACTAGCGGATCTGCAGGTTACAACTGATAACGCCATCGTGAAGACATGGTGGTGTCATTTGCAGAAGGTCCTCGGACGCGAACGCCGTCACCACTACGACTGTTTTGCTGACAATGACGCCAACATCAGCAACCTAGTTGCAAAAAGAAATCGACTTCACAAAACCCACAGGGACGGTCAGACTGTCGCCACCAAATTAGCCTTCTTCAGATGCCGTCACCTTGTACAGCAATGGTTTTGCTAGATGCAATATGCCTAGAATGTCCATAAGGCTGAGAAAATACAACGGTATGCGGAGCGCAACTAAATGAAAAACTTCTTTAAACCATCTACGGCATCTACACCAAGTGAACCATCCCGCTTCTCAGCGCCGATGGCACTGCGCTTCTGACGGAGAAATCACAAATTCTGAAGCGCTGAGTCGACCACTTCAGAAGTATTCTCAACCGCTCATCAAGGATTTCTGATGCTGCTAACAACCGGCTGCCCAAAATAGACATGAACAATGAACTGCATCTCCAACCTTTTCTACTAGAAATCATCCGGGCCGTGCAACATCTTTCCAGGTGGAAAACATCGAGATCAGTGGGGGCAGGCAGATAGTGGAACTCACAACCTTATTCCAGGAGGTGTGCGCCAGTGACAAGGCCCTCAGAATTTCAAGGACACGATCACCTATAATCTCTAGAAACGAAAAGGAGACCGGCAAATCGGTGAAAACCACAGTGACATCTCATTTATCACCATCACCAGGATGATCTTCGCTCTCATTTTTGAAATTGTCTGAACTGAAATCTAGAGTATGGAAGGATCCCAAAAAAGTTAATTTGGATTCAGACGGCACCGCAGAACAACCGAAATCATTTTTGCTTCCCACTAGCTGTAAGGGAAGTGCCAGGAAATGCGAACTCACCTCTGCGTTAAATTTGCGGATCTGAAGAAAGCATTTGACAGGGTGAATCGCGTCAGGCTGTGGTAAATCATGCTGAAATTTGACTGTTGTGAGCGATTCACGCACATGGTGCGTCAGGTTCACTAAGAGATGATGGTGCTCGTCACTGACAACGGGGACGGTCTCCGAAGCATTTGCAGTGACCAACGGGGTGAAGCAGGGATGCGTACTGGCTTCCAGCCTGTTCAGTCTCATTCTTTACCATGCTAATAGACGCCTAACGTGATGAATGCCCTGAGATCCACGTCGCATACAGAACAGAGGGGCACCTTCCCAACAGTCGGTGTATGCAGGCCCCAACACGTGTGTCTACGACTACAGTCCATGACCTGCTCTTCGTGATCGACTGCACCCTCAACACTGAAACAGTGAGGACATGCAAAGGAGCATGGACCTCCTCACCGCCGGCTGCGCCAATTTCTGCATAATAATCAACACGGAAAAAACGGTGGTCATGCACCAACCATCAC
Source organism: Schistocephalus solidus (assembly GCA_017591395.1). Lineage (NCBI taxonomy): Eukaryota > Metazoa > Platyhelminthes > Cestoda > Diphyllobothriidea > Diphyllobothriidae > Schistocephalus > Schistocephalus solidus. Next base: position 33,672 of record WEDG01010599.1, on the reverse strand, counting down.
CCCGAGTGGAATACAATGCTCCTCAAATCAATGTCCACGGTACCCAACTGAAAACTGTTGAAAACTTAGCCTATCTGGGAAGCACACTGTCTCGCAATACAAGAATCAACGACGAGGTTGCTCAAAGGCATTCCAAAGCCAGTCAAGTTATCGGCCGGCTGCAGGCCTCCATGTGGAATCGTCACAGCCTAATGCTGAACATCAAACTGAAGATGTACAAGGTCATCGTCTTGGCGAGACTCTTGCATGCAGCTGAGACCTGGATCATCTTCTCGGGCCAAGTCAGGAAGCTCTATCACTTCCATCGGAGATTCCTACGCAGAGAACTGAAATTGAGCTGGCAAGGTAGGATCCCAGAAATGGAAGTCCTGGAGAGGACCGGAATCATCAGCGTCCACACCAGGTTTCCCCAAGTGCAATTGCAGTGGAGCAGCTACCTTTTGAGAATGGACAAGGACCGATTACCCAAATACATTTTCTACGCAGTTGTCGATACAGGTGCTCGCAGACAGGAAGGACAAAGCTGACGCTACAATGACACATTAACTAACTCTCCGAAGTGACTAAAAAATCTAGTGTCCTGAGTGTATGATGACCAGGATCGACCGGCCTGGCGTAGTGCAGTGAAGGCTAGCGAAGCAATCTACGAAGCGATCGGATTGCCGCTGCTAAGGCCAAAATTGCGGCATGCACGTCAAAAGCGCTCCAAACCAAGACCACCAGTGCTTATAGCATCGCAACATGCCAACACTAACAAACTAATCCTTCACGTGCAAATTGGTTTATATCGACGCAATGCAACAACAACCCGGCAACAGATGAACATTGCCGACAGAGACAAGGGAGACTGGAATGTCCATTTCTGGCTTTTTAGCCGTCGTCCGCCAGGCATACCCAACCCTAGGTGGTGCAACACCCGAGGATCGAATCCGCGACCTATTGTTCAGAAGGCAAGAAGTTCTACTACTATCCACTGTGTGGCTGCTGGTGGGGCTCGATAGTGAACCACAAGACATAGCGGAAGGAGTGTGTTCCGTTAGAGATCGGCGAGCGTTCATCAACGAACGCATACCTGACAAAAGAAACTTATGTGTCAGGGAACGTCCCTTCTGCTAAACCTGCTTCGAACCTCCCGATGACTTAAACCCTTCTTAGCAGTGATCACTCAGCTGATGCCCCACCACATTCAATCACCGCCAACGTCCTTTCCCCGCAAGCTGATCAATCACAACGATGATCACCACTGGGAGCACCTTCTCCACTCCCACCGCAGAGACCAATATAACTAACCACCAACTGCTACCATCACCACCACCGCCCAAACGTTATGCGATTGGAACCTGGTTTGAAACTGCACTCATCGCGATCGCACGTTCACCTCACTCATCGGCAGTGTCAGTCACCTGCGAATCCCACGCGCATAGGCTGGAGAACAAATGCCTGAAACGCCAACAAACAACAGAGACCGTCGCCTCCACTACCCCCACTGACCTCGCGCGTTTACTCACCACATGGACCTATTGTGTCAATGCACTTCCATGACAACGGAATTCATCGCAATGGCGACACACATAACACATCTTGCACATCCGTCAATACTACCACACCTCCCATGAGCGTGACGACCACCACCAACACCGGCCACAACAACATCACCACCACTGACTTAGCAGCTGCTGACCTATCTATGTTCACCGCCACCGCACCTTCACGTCACGCATCTGCCTAACCGGTTATTTGCGAATCCATTGCACAGGGGTTGGCAAAGCAGTGCCTGCAGCACCGACACACAGCAGAGGCCGCCGCCTGCAACGCCATAACTGCTCTCAAACATTCTTCCACCGCATTAGCCTATTCGATCACATGCGCATCCATAACAGTGAAATCCACTGCGATATCGACCCACCTAACACGCTTTACATACACATCAACACTCCCGCCATGGGTCTTACCATCGATAACAACAAAAAATACATCACCGTCAAATTAGTCTCTCTCGACCTTTCCTGTCTGCACTGCCACCACACATTCTCTTCACGCATCAGCCTGCTTGGTTCCTTAGAAATCCATCCACCCAGGTGAATCAGTGCCTGGTGCCCCGATTTAGAGTCGCTGCGTCCACCTCCGCTGTCTACGCACCTTCACTTTCGGCATGGGCCTACTTGTCCCATGCGCCTTAACGAAAATGCGTGGTTATTCGCCACAGGTCCCCCATTACACAGTCGCTCCAGCAACGCATGCATCACACTTGCACTTCGCCATCACCAACCAACATCACCACATCTCACGTAAGGGAAAAGCACGTTATCTGGCTACTCTCCATGTGACGGCTCAAGTACGTGCGCGTTCTGAGCCGCCCTTATAATTATATTCAAGTGTAAGCTGTGACCAGAGGTGCGTAGCAAGAAAGCTCAGGAGGTGCGAGCTGGAATCCGAGCCGCCACCCATATCCTCTTGTGTTTTCAACTAGCCCTTCTTAATGAGAGGGTAGTATGATCCTCGGCTCCTCTGCTGCATGTGTGAACCGAGCCCGAGATTATCACGGTGCACTAAGCGCTGTGGCTTGAAAGGTTGTCAACTGACAATTGCACTCACACTTTGCAGTCAGCCAAATGTGTGCTTGTGCGAAGTGGCCAACTGGTGTTCTGAGAGTCAGGCTGCGATGGCACCTTAGTAACATGACCTGTAGCACTTTCACTCGTAGGAAATGTGAGCCACGCATTCGCTTGTTTTATTTGTGGGGGTGGACAGGTCTTGTACATGGTGCGCGTAGACGAGGTCATTAGATACATCAGCAGCTGCTTCGCGGTCAATCCACTGTGTTTGTGTGGGTTGACTAACTGGCGGACTGAGAGTCACACTACAATGACTTCTTCTTAATGCGTCTTTATGGTACTCCCACTCCGCGAGATTCGAGTCAGGCGTGGCACCAGCCACTTGCCACTTGACTCTGTCTTGAGACTGGGTACAGATGGGTGACGGAAGAGAGAGTGTGGAAGCTGCAGCACAAGTCTATTATCACTTATAAACAACCCACGCGTAAATCACTGTCCCTGCACCATAATACTGTGGAGCACACCATGAACCTCGTCGAAATCGATTGTTTAAATGTCGCAGCTGATACACATTCCAGTACACGCCTTGAACCTTTGAGTTGCTGGCCAAGAAAAAACAGCTGGCTAGTAGGGGGCAGCGGAATGGGGTAACAACATGGAACAGTAGAAAGTTGGATAACTGGTAGCGCACAAAACGCTAAACTGACTGCCGGAATATTTTTCTCGTACGAGGTTGGCTTTAAAATCACAGAGCAAACAACCTACTAAGCGTTCAGCGGTAGAATATCCCGACGAATAGCCAGTGTCGTAAAGGGTGCACAACATCCAAAAGTACAGAAGATGGAAAAACTCATGACATTTTAACCAAAATACTGTAATGTGTATTAGATAAGAAATATTGCACAGCTAGGATTTTGGCACTGCTTGATGCCTAGCCTACTGACGTGATGTTGCCTTAGACGCGTTTCTTTTCGATCGCGTTCATTAATCGGCTCAGTAACCGACGGTTTCTGTAGTAGTTAGAATATTTTTCTATGGATTTTCGATGCCCCTTAAAAGTTTCTTATATTTTTTAGATAACATTAACAAACGTGCAATGACGAATGCGTTATATCATGCCAACCCCGGGCACGAATCCTGACGTTTACGTATGAGAAATTGCTGCTATAGGGGCTTTGTTCTGGTGGGTAAAAACTTTCGTATCGTTGGTTGATGGCCTCTCCCAGACCACCTGTGTGTCTTGTGGAAAGAAATCACAAGATGCGACTTAAATGCTTATGACCTTCTGAAATCAGGACAAAAGAGTGTAAGACACAAATATTTGATCGATATGGGTATCTCGAAATGGGATCGAAGACAGTTACACACATACGCTGATTTTTAGTAGGCTGAACTCGTACGCAAACGGTGGCGGAGTGGAAGGCCATTGTCCCCATAACTTATATTTGTAAAATCATCAGTCCAAAAAACAACACATGCAAGATCACTCATAGCCTATGAAACCTGAGCTTTATTTTATTTTTTTAACACTAAAATATACCATCGATTTTGTATTGAAAGTGATTTTAATTAATTTATTGAACATCTTCAAGAACATTATTCACTGTAAAATGTTTTTTTGCTTTTTTATTTTTTTCATTTCAACGATTTTATTCTGTGTTTTGCGTTATTTGCTCCTAAGTAACTAGACTTAGAGAATAAATTCCGGTCATAAAGGAAGCGTTGTCTTTAACTCTACCCAAACTGTCCTAGATACGGTCTGAGCTGACTATGGCTTCGAGCCACTTTATGCAGTTCTAGATTTTTTGGGAAACCGTCCATGCGATAGCCCACTGGACGCAAATATATCCAGTAAATGGTAACAGTGCCTGTCTTTGTTAGCCGTCGTCCGCTCCACTGTTAAATAGAGGTGCAATTAACAGTATCCAGTCGAGCTGAATAGTACCGGTAAAGAAAAAGGTGACTGGAATGACCGTTTCTGTCTTATTAGCCAGCGTCAGCCAGTCATACCCAACCTCAGGTAGTGCAACATTCCAGGATCGTACCCGTGACCCGTTGAGCATAAGTCCAACGCTTAAAGCATTGAGCCACGGGCTTGTTGACTTGTTGGTTTAGATAGGGAAAATTGACTTGCATTCGCTGATGAACGCTTACACATTCCTTTCTGCCTCGAGGCTCACTCTAGAGCCCCGCCATCAGCATCACAGTGGCTAGTATTCGAAACGCCAGACAGGTAAATTTTGCCAAAGTGATCCCGCGCAAACATCTGACTTGATCCACTAGTTGGCATTAGGTGTGACTGGAGAACCTATTGGGAAGGAATATGCGCACGGGATCTTATAAACATGAGGGATATTTACGAAGCGAATAGCAAATGCTCTGTTTTCGCCAAAGTTTTCGTGTCCACGGTCGTTTCCTCGCCGCAAAACTTCGTTGTACTTACAGAGAAACCATGCTCGATTGTGGTCCAATGATCAACAACTAGAGACAACAGGCTCATCCCTACGATTGTCGCATTGCAGTCGTTGCTGACCATCAAGCTCTCTAACCTAGTTTCTTTCAAAAGTGATGTATCAAGACCCACGGACGATTTGTCAGAAAACGCTAGCCACACGATCAGTCGCTGGGTTGTCACTGTAGGTTACTGGGCGTCGCCAATCCTCGGAGGCTTACAACCCCAATGCACTTATTGAGACGATGGTTTGATCATCCGTAAACAGACATGCAAACAGGGCTATGTGCTGATAGTGACCCCATGTTGGTAGTAACTTTCTGGCATTCGTGGATAGGGACGTGTAGAATATTTCATTATGGCTATATTCATTTGAATTATCTTTAACGATTTCAGACATTTTTAAGGTTGGTGCTCCTCAGAAAATCGTTGCAATCTTTGCGCAAACTGTAGATTCGGAATGCCTTCTTAGAAAAACGCAATAAACTCCAGATTAGACAGAACCAGGTGAATTGCCCACCCTTCGCTAAAAAACGACGTTGGCCCGTTCTTAAATGCTAAACGGATATTCATCTCCTTCAGCTTCTCTATCGCAACCTACAAAACTCCTCGGTGGTCATTTATCCAGAACGTTTGAACCCTCGCTATCTTGTTTCATTTTTAAAGGCTAAACTACTCACGAGGGAGTTGTTTGTTGTACTTCTGCCATGCTCTCTACGATTTCAAGGGAATAACAGTAAGGTGATTTTTACTACCATCTCAGTATGGCAACGGAAACCCGCTTTCTCCGGGGAACTATAAAGGTACATACTTGAGGAGGGCTTGGAGAAATGGAAACTGATAGGATGCCTGCAGCCTAGGCAAAAAGGTTTCTACTTCTACGAATTTCCTCAAATTAAGGTAATTACCTTTTTGAAGCTCTCATCTGCATGTTAAATAGAGCTTTCATCTTCCACAAAAGGTCGAAAAGGTGACAAATTGTATGCGATTACAAACTTAGAGTTATTCTGGGGTTGTTGCGGTGGACGCCAAGTAAGCCTCGCACATGGTTAACCTCACATGATTTCTGAATATGTGCGTCGTTGAGCACAGGGTTTTCTAGACTGCCCACTGTCCACTAGGAACGCTAATGAAGGCTGCTTATTCGCTGATACGTTAAATGCCGTTTACGGGCACTGTTCGATTTTTATACCGCTAAGAAACTGCAGAGATAATTGTAGAGCCGGGGTTTCTAAAGGAATGTTACGAGGTTTCTCTACACTAGGCCAGGATTTTCCATCTGATCTAAATCAAACTAGCCTTAGGAAAAAAGCTAGCTTTCTTTAAATCATTGAAGCTCACATGCGTTAATATGCGTAAATGGCCTACCAGCGCAAACAATCAGACATTTAAACGATATAGTTTTTTGCGCTTTTGCTGGCAGAATTTGATAGCATGTTCTGTGACTCAGCAGCCTAGCCTAAGGATTTAGTTCTTAGATGTAAAAAATGGTTTGCTCCGTCTTTTCTGCAAGCTTTTATTTCAGGGTTATATTCAAACTGCTTTTGACTTCAAAGCTAAGCTTCACGAGACGTTTAAATAAATATTTAATAAATTCCAGACCGTTTTATGCTTGACATATTGTCGTTTATTGAATGAGCAGCGGATACATATCCCCAATGATTTAGTAAATTTTATCAATAAGCTAATATTGGAATAAGACCTAGGGTCCTCCGATGCATTATGAACGTCTAAGCCATGCATTCAATCGGGAATTAGAGTTCTTAAACCTTCAAACTCGAAATAATGCCTTCCGAAAAGTAAATTTGGTAATATGGTACGAGTAATATTATTTTCTTTCATCTTGCAGAGTCCACTAAGTAAATATCCAAAACATACTGAATGCAAAGATGTTCAAAGCAAGCGTAATTATAAAATAAATGGTTGGTTTCGAATCATTTTGCTTGTCTTCAAAGAAAGTTAAATTTCTCTTTTGGTTGAACTGTGATAGCTGTAATGCCTGAATGAAATCCCTGAACGTTTAGCGAAGTGACCTGAATACCAAATAAAACCCACTCCCCGTGAAAGTCCAATATTGACCTCCATTTATGCAATGCGTAATGTACAATGAGGCATAAATTCACTGACGATCAAACACAAAATCATCGTTTAGCCTATTATTAATAAAAAAGTGTTAATTCTATTTTTGGGCGCAATATATATATATAAAGGTTTATCAGCTGAGACTTGCACATGCTCCCAATGCTTTGTTTGCGTGAATAGCGTGCATGAGAGGCTTCCGGATGCCACCGATTGGCCATCAAGATATCTGCAAGTTCTTCTTTTGCGTTCTTGGACGGCTTCATAGCATTTGTGTAAACTTGTTCTGCGATAAAACTCAAGACTCCGGCTATAGTTTTTTGCTCGCATGTCAGTAGGCTAAAATCTAAAAAGAGGAAAAAGACCTTTCAGATAGTTTAAAACTTTACACCTGGGTAAGAAGATCAACCGTACTCATTAAAACCAACCCCAGCCAATGTCTCCCTTTGATACCGACTAGACCAGCACTGTGACGGTCATTCCAATAAGCGTTAAAAAGGACAGTGTGAAAATGAATGCAACAATTATGGTCTGTCATTTATAACTTTACTTCGATTTTTTCATGCACAAAATGTACTGAAGACCTTACTGCCAAGAGATGAGGTTGTAAATTTACATTTTGTTTTAATTCTTAATAATAAAAATTTATAATAACAGAAATTGATTAAAGTACGTGTCGAAAAGGTGAGAAACATTGAGTCAGTTTACCGAAATTTCCAGTACGTATGATAAGATAGGTCTCAAATCAATCTTCAATCCATTCATTCAATCAATCAATCATTTATTCAATAATTCAAGTAAATCAGCGTGCAATCAACTGTCATAGACTTGGGTTGAACTGTTTACTGTGGTTCATACTCATTTTATCACGCTATAAATAACTGAATTATGTTTATAACTTTAAATAGTAAAAATTTAGTGGTTTTCCGATATTCCTTTGTTATGTATCTATGATAACCTTTCCAGAGTTATAATTTGGACACTGAAAGACAAATGTACAAAAAAATGGAAATAAGTTAGTAAAGATAATGATTACATAGTGACTCAAAAAGCACTCCTTAAATACGTTGTTTTTGGAGCAACTCATGCTTAATTAATTTGCTTTTTAATGGCAGCAACTTCACGTTGTTGGCCTTTTCCGTGAAATAAGTACAATTACTTGAATATTTTTTGTCTTGTATTCTGCTAAGGCCAAAAGAACTTAGAACAGGGAACATTCTTCTAGAATGTTCACTAAATCGAAAGCAATGTCGGTTACTCAAAACACCAGATTTTCTACTTGGTCAAGGTGTGTCGATTGTTGCGCATCTTATTATTTTGTGTAGAGCATGCGTGATAATTTCTCTTAACATAATGATTACGTTCTTAAATAATTTATTTAACGAAAGGCGAATATTTTTGTTTTAGGAAATCAAACATTCGTAATATCAAGGCAAATCCTTTAACTGATATATAGCCTACACTATACACCGTAGGTGACCTAACCCATGCAACGTGTGACCAAAATTTTACGTGATTATTTAAGCGTTAATTTGGTCTTCTCTATCTGGTTTTTAAGTGGATCTTAGGCTTGGAAAGCCTTTGTATAAAGACCACTATATGTTCAATCTTTTATATTCATTGAAAACAGCAGGATTCGGATGAAATCAGAGGTTTCTGGCCATAAAAGAAATTTCTTATGCTATTTAATATCACAGAAAATGTCCAGTACTTTTGTGCCTTGCACTATTAATGAAAATTAATAAAAGTAAGGAAGGTTTCAAATACATTCCACCTGGAACGAGGAATATCAATCTCAATTCAATTAAACTCCGGTGAATCGCATTTTTTCCAAAAGCAAGCAAATAATTATGCTTGATAAATCATTGTGAATTAACTGCTGACGTCGTTTGTCACAAATGTGGGAATTAATCGCTATTTTTTATACTACTGTGAAAATTTAAACGTTAAAAAAATGTACTATATAGTGTCAGATAGACTATAGAAACACCCATGTTAAATTTTAAGTATACAATAAGATACTGTTTGCATTATATTGTTTCCGTTAATTCGGAACTAAACAAGTTTAAGGCAAAAGATCAGCAGTTTCGGCAAAATATTAGTATATATTCAGGTGATCTATTGGGTATTTGCAGTCTTAGATGGGGCTTTAAAGTAAACGAATGTATTAAAATGATCCAATATAAATGGAAAAGTGAGTTCATTAATTTTCAGCTACAAATGTTTCATTTTATTTCAGGAAAGTCACAAAACTGATAAAAATTCCACAGTGCACTTTGACTTAACCTTGGCAAAAGGTAAAGTCCGAATATATTCGATAGCGAAGTATCTAAGTAATACGTTTTTTTAATGGGTAACTCATTATAAAATGTTTTTTAAATCATCTTAGGCATATCAAGTGTCGATATTTGTTGTGTACGTTCATTTATCTCGACAGCGAGTTTTCATATTTGGGTGAATCTAAAAGTATGACGCAAACGGCCATCTCTATTAGAAGGAGTATCCTAAAGCTCACTTTTCAGTAAATTCTTTAAAGAACTATCATGTTTTGAACGTTTTTATAAACATCTAGAACAGTGCCAATCGATTGAAAACAGTGAGCATCATGAACCATTCACCAGTGTTTCAAGGACGATCTGAAACGAATTGTAATCCTATACAAGAAATATCAGCAAAGAAATTTGACGAAAGAATATTTCGCTAAATATACACAATTATATTTGTCTATGCTATACATTGACAATTTCAATTAAGGTTATTCGTCACATTAACAGTGATGTTTCATCTTTGCATTATTTGCCATTTTTTAGAAAGGGAGTATTTCTCAACAAAATACTATTACTTTTCCCATTTCCTTTGAGTTTTAAATTTGCCTAAGATTGTTCATTGATATTTCAAAGCTTTTTTACTTGCATTGATGTTGGTTTGCGAGTGACAATCAATCATTCGTAATTTTTTGCTTTTTGGATATTTTGGGTAACGCATTTTTTTAAGTGAGTAGGCTGGTCGTATACCCATGCCCTGTTAAGCGAACATATAAGGTATCATTAAAACCTATAACTATAGTTAAGTGTAGGTCACAAGCGGACCAAACGTTCCAATTTTTCCTTGACTTAATTTTGGAAAAAAATAAATTTGCTGTTTTTCGATCTAATAAACATCATATTAAAACACGCTCTGGATAAGTAACTAGCTAGCAAGTTTTTAAAATGATCAAGACCATATTCAACATGTCTTCCTTGGGAACATTCGTTTTCTTAGGTAATTAGGTGTTATGATTGGTTTAGTACGCAGATATGCTGCTCATCTCTATCTGCTTCAGATAATAAATCCCGAAAACTGGTTGCTCGTGTATATCTTTTTAAATGCTGTATAATTTTTAAGGTTGAGATGGATACCAATCCTTAAAACTGTATTTTCGGGTAGACCATTTAGAACACTACAACATAAGGTATGCATTTAAATTTCAAGGACACCCTGTCAATCAGTAAAAAGATCGGTCTATGCACATAAATCGGCTTCTAATTTAATACATAACTTTCACTAATCTACGAATTATTTAGCATTTACGTAAATTAATGTGTTTCTACTTCTTGTAGGACACTGGGGGAATTGCCCCCATGCATTTTATTTAATTTTCACGTACAGCTTGATGAACGTACTTGCCGAGCATATGTTTTTATCTCTGATACTAGTTGACTGACTGTTTTTAGTTAAATGTTTGCTTTTAGTCACCCATCATCCCTTTTATCTACAGTTCAAAAATAAAAGATTTGCCGGAAACGTATGCTATATTTCTTATTCATGGTCGCATTTCACACCATGCCAAACCAAAGGAAAAATATATTGAAATGGGAATGTTGTTTATTTGACTTCTTGTCAAGTTCTTCAAGTGGATAATCAGAGCAGGTAATTTCTACCACCGTAACCTCGTCAGACAATGTATTGGGTCTACCAGATAAGTGACTCACTTTTTTTGATGCTCTTCTCCAAAAGGTTAAACACTTGTAGTTGATGACTGAGATCTGTGGTGGCGTAAATTCATTGAGGAAATCATCGAATATTTCCTCATAGAGGACATATCGGGCAACCTCCTTCCAGCAGTACTCGTTTACCAGACCTTCAACGTCTTGCCGAAGTCTTTGAGCAGGCAAACATTCAACCGTCCTAGCAAGTCGGAATAATTCAGTGAAGAGAGGCCTCTCCGTGGTTTTCCTGTCCATTTATGATGTCCTTGGCACGGTGATACCTATCTTAAAAGTATAAACCCAAGACTCATATTTAACAAGTGTAAGTCTGAAAAGACGATGTTGCATTTTGATATTTAATATACTCTTTATAAAAACTTTAGTAAGATTTTAAATGGGAGAACATATATAATGGTTTAGCTGCAAAATGCTTCCGAAATAGTGTTGGAATAAGTTGTGACGGAAAATATATTCCTTTTGTCTAAATAAGCCAACCTTCGTTTGTTCCCACCTGCTCTTAGTGAAACGAAATTCACCCGATGATGACAGAAAAATTTAACTTTACTTTGGAATAACACATGACCTTAAATTAATAAATGTTGTGACCATTCACTCTGATAAAATGACTATTCATCTATTATTAAACGACTTTATTATAAAATAAATATTATGATATTTGAACAGTCAAAGCGACCACCGCTTTCACACAAATTGAAACCAACAGCAGTAACGTGCTTGCGAAATAGTGTATAAGGAGACTGACTTTTACTGCGCCAATTTCACTTTCCCTCGCTTCTATGAAGCATCACTTTACCGCGTCAACATGTCCTGGTAAATGCCTGCGCGTAAACCTTATCTGGCCTGGAAAATTGCTAAGTAACAATCTCATTCTCTTTAAATTACAGGCAAACCAGCGACTTTCCAGAGGTGTGCTGATATGTAAAGTTATCAAAAAGAAGCATAGTTCGTCAAAGGTTTAAAATGCTAACATAAAAAATCTTGCAAAATAAGTTAAGCAGTGTTACTTGTGCGTAAATTGACAGAGACGTTATTTTTGCATGGAAAAAATCATATGAAAATAAAGCAATCTTTGCAAGTTAAGTGAAATTTTTAAAAATTCATTTTAAAACTTAATAAAAACTGCAGCCATTTTCTGCCGAATAAAGTTGACCTCGTAGCAACTGAGAGGCTTCAATTGAGTCACCGTTTCATCGGAAAACAGCTTTATTGACCTTGTTTTTTAACAAATGCCTACTGCGCTTATGTAAGAACTTTGGTTTTGTTCAGGGTGTATCAGTTTAGCCAAGTTAAAGCAAAATTAGCGAAATCTAATTAGTTGAATTTAATAACCATGGAGCATGTGACATTCCAAGTGTAAACATGCAAACTTTTACTTTTTAATGAAAGATCGATGCATAACATAATTCGCTGTTTTTCTTGAGAGAAAACTCCTACATTTTAATTATGCATTTTTTGAAAGCATGTTCATTTAATTCATAGAATAGAGCTATTAACGTACTTAGTCATTTTCATTTGCATTCGAAACATATTGCAAGGATCTGACGGTGTATGTATTGCTCTTAACGCAGAAAGGCTACAGAAGATTATAGTTGCATGTTAATGAACTCTGCAGCAGATCGTTGCAATAGGAAAAATGAAATCATAAAACTAATTCCAATTGCCAAACCTTTGCAACATTATACGTTGAAATATTTTACCCTTTGATAAAATTTCAGTTTGATAATTGGCCTAATACGTAAAATATTAACGCAAAACCATCTCACCTTTTGGCAAACGGTGAAAGTGCGTTGACGCTTAGGGTGGCGTGTAGATGATGGTTATTTAATCTGCGAAAATACCTGATGGTGCGTATTTAAAACCTTGCGTCGCTTCAGTTTCTGATTGGCTAACCGATACAGCAAACTGATTTACACGTGCTAACCCCTCCCCGAAATTTTCATAATAGATAGAAGAATATTTTTTTATTGTAAACTATCGCGTCTCATGACCGTGCATCGTAACAATTTACAGAAGCTGTCTTTGTCCTCTAACGTTTTTTAGTTTCACTGTGACATTGGCCAGCATTTATGGGACTCAATCATTACGTTCTGTGTTGAGGCTCACTCTTGAGCCCCGTCAGCGACCGCACAATGGTTAGTATTATATACAGTATAATTTTACCAACAAAGATATTCTCGCTTGCTTTTATCGACAATATTGTATTGCTATGACGGTTGTTAAAATGTTGGTAGTTGTAGGTGTATCATAACTTACAGAAGAGAGTTAACTCCTACAATCAACTGAAATGTGACGTCAACAATACACACAGAAGTTGGTTTCAGAGAATGTTTTAAAATAAATTCAATTGAAACTAATCGCTTGGAAGGGAGGTATTAAAATTGAAGCTTGGCCTTTAGATCTATTCGATAGGCAAACAAACTTAACACTGAATCATAAATTTTGTATTACAGATATTTCCATATAGTATATTTTGGAGATCTACGAAAACTTTGATGAAATAATTATAAGGCTATTTTACAATCGCTTTTTTCACGACCAAGGCCGAAATTTTTCCCAAAGCAAGTACGTTTTAAAAATTTATGTTTAAGGAGCATTTACTTTAACTAATAAGTGTATTATATTTGTTTTTTTAAATTTTTTAGGTGATTTCCAAACAAACATTATGAAAGGCTTATGCTTCTAACCTAATGCGAAAGAAGCTCCGAAAAAAAGGAACGTTAATAATTATAAGCAGTGAATATTTCGAGACATTTTTAACGTAAAGGCAAAGAAGTTGGTCGAATAAACTTGTGTGATAGCTACAGGAAATAGGCAAGCTATTTGGCTCTGTATAAACCACTACGTGCACCAAAAATGAAGGCATGTAAATATCATCCATCGATAAATACGTACCAACGTCTCCTCACAGTTTATTACAATCGACAATGAGATGGCTAAGCTGAAATAATAACACTAAACCTAAAATAAACTTAATTCCGACGTTGAATAATTGAGCCAGTTACCAAATAATTTTCAAATTTTGGTTGAAAGGCAAGCAAAATAACCTAGTGTTTTGAACTGTTTGACGCCAAACGATAACTACATGCGCTGCAAGAAAAAGAGGTTTCTTAATGAACCACTAAAATGAAAACACTAAAGCGTCACTTATTGGAAGTAATGACAATTTTATAATTTGTGCTTTTGTCCAAGTTCAGTTAGGTTCTTTTCGGTATAGCGAGCAGGTCTGCACCACATGGAAGACAAAGAAGACCTATCCGGTTATCCACTGCTACTCCATTTTACCTCCGGCTGCAGTGATACAGCCTTGGCACTGGTGTACAAAAACAGACGAATGTAATACTCGGATTATGTTGTCTAACCTTCTGTAGTATGGCCATGTGGACACATTCTTCGGCTCTTGGAACGGCTCAAACGTGAATTTGAGCAGATAATCCCCTGGACGGTTGGTTGCGTGCTCAAAACTGACATAAATTGGGTGAGCTTTCCTTCTGTCTGTAGCCTTAAAAATGCGCGAGATGTGTCTGATTTGTTTTGGCTTTGGTGTCAGTCGAGACATGAGGCAAAATAATTAGTCGGTCCTGGTGGTTTGACCTTGCATCATCATTTGAGCGCAGTGGTAGGTTGACTCTGAGGAAGCCTTCCAATTGACAACCACGTTCATTTTCAAAAAAAGACTGTGATCGCACGTTAATGCGATTTACATAGCTTTCGACTGATGGAATATCGAGAGGTTTTTAATGAAGGTAATATTTCAACACAATGAAAACCAAGGAATGGTTGAATCCTTTCGCTGACGCAGAAGGCACAGATACAATTGAATGCACAACGGAAAAGCTTTCATGTTGTTCTTTCAATCTGGTTTTATTATAAACGCCTAAAATTAAACGAAAGATGCAAAAATACGGAATGAAAGTTAAAAGAAAGCAGTGGTTTCTTTGAAAGAAAAATAATTTTACTTTCCCATTGCTTTGAAAAGCTGGCCACAAACCTTCGTTTATTCATAACAGCACTCTAAAGTGTGCAATCGGAAGGACCTTAATACATTGTAGTTTTCTAAGATGCGACCGTAATATGCATCTGAGGATTCTATTTTACTATAGGAAACTGCATCCTCGCGATGCTTTAATGTTATTTTAATAAATCCCTTACACATTTTAAGTTCACGTCGGTTAACTTTGGTTCCTTTGCACATTGCATCCTCGGTAGTTGCTTTGGTTACTAATTAGCTTAAGACAACCCATTTAAAGCAAGGGAAAATCGGGGTTTAAAACATTTGCTCTGATTTAATCGCGTCTACGCACATGCATCGCAGATAAATATCATTCGAAATTAATCTGATAAAATAACGTGTTTTTCGTTTCTTTGCAATTGTAATTCGTACGACCTTGACTCACAAGCTCAACCCGGAAGGATATTGCGTCTGTATGCGTTTGTATGATAAGTCTGTTTTCGGTAAGGGTCTTTTAATTTTCTTTCTAATCTCGTTCCATTTCATTTCAGTTATTAATGGCTGCTTTCCATTTTACCCCCTAATAAACCGGTTAAAAAGCATCAATGGGCTTGAAATTATAAAATGAACGAAGGAGTTGAGCATATTATGGGGAATTGATCAACTGCATTGTTCAATAACGTTGCTTCTGTTTCTATCCCTCATAGACCGTTCCCTGGCATATTTGGCATTCGTATCCTGTTATAATGTGGGTCAGTTAGCTAAAAGCTCATTTCAACACTTCCGTTAACACATTTATTCATGCACCCTGTAATAGTCAATAAAGATATATTTGTATGCAATTTTTATTTTATAGGTTAAGAGTTGCGTACTGATATTATTTCACGGTATTGAAAACCTTTTATAGTACCCAGAAATATTGGAAAACGCCTCCGAAAACCTATTCTGGCAATGCACATTTTTTCCGAGTGGGTAAGGTAGACACATTTGACGGAAATTAGTGACTAACGTTTACTGAATAAGCAGTAGGATGAAGGA
The DNA here is from genome assembly GCA_017591395.1 of Schistocephalus solidus. NCBI lineage: Eukaryota > Metazoa > Platyhelminthes > Cestoda > Diphyllobothriidea > Diphyllobothriidae > Schistocephalus > Schistocephalus solidus. The sequence goes on along the minus strand of WEDG01010599.1, from coordinate 17,610 downwards.
GTGTTCACAGGGAAAGGTATAATGGTTGTCTGACGATCGAGTAGTTATTCCGGCTATCTGAAACGTCAGACAACCAAGATACCTCTCCCTGTGACTGCTCCTTCTTCTGACTGGGAATCGCATTTTCTCAACTATAAGCAGTAGGATGACTACGCAAGAGCATTTGAAAAATAACTTATTTCAATCTGATTTAAACGCCAAAATTCCTTCCCTGAAGCAGATGATAAAAAGTTTCTCCACCTTAGTCTCTTCTTTGCCCAATTATAATACAATACCTAGCCAAATTGTTTTCAGCGTCAAAATACTTTTCCTGATAAGGTAAACCGAAATAAACTATGCCATTTTTTGAAACATTTGAAAGCAAATCAATCAGCCTGGTTTATTTCAAAGAACTCTGGCTTGAAAAGGCATCAACTGGAGAAGCACCGCTGACAATGTGTGTATGGGATATATTTTGGTCAACAATTTGGTGCTGCGACATTTGCATGTAAAGTGAGTCTGCAAGTTATAAAGGCTTTGGAGGGCATAGATTTCACAGCGTCCAACCGAGTGCAGTATATTACCCTGAAACGGTTTTCATAGATAGGCAGAAAGGAACATTTCTGAAAACAGTTGGGAAACCATGGATTATATCTTTAGAAGATGAATTTTATGAGGTTTGTATCCTTCATAAACAATAACAGACAGAAACAGTAGAATGATGTATAAATAAGATAAAGCTATTACGCATCCGCCTATTTACTAAAATTGATAACCTTCAGTTTATTAGTTGAAATAGATTTTCCGATTCTCTCACTAGAGTATTTGGCACGACGCATCCAAATCACCCCAGTGCTGAGTATCCTCTCCCCCGTCCCCAAATAACATAATAGTAACATGTTGTTATCGTATGATTTATATAATTGGCCAACTGAGTGGAGCGGTAGAAGTTCAAAAGGGCAAATGTCTGCCACGAGTACTCGGCAAAGCTTGCCACTTGAGGGATTCTAACCAGCGACAGATGAATGGCTGAAAGAGCATAAGCTGCTCTAAATATATGACCATATGTAGTACGGAAAACGCAATGAACTTTTGAGCACTAAGGTGCACATTTCGCTTTTTGCCTAGCCCAACATCACTCGAAACGGAGAAACAGAGGGACAGGTGCAGGGGCCGTAGGATGGATACACGCTCAGGAAAACGGATACCAGATCGGTTTGCATAATCACAATGTGGCGAGACCAGTCCTCGATTAGATGAACGCAGAGGGTGGGTCAGGTAACCTTATCCGACACCAGCTGCCGTGACTGCGCATTGGTCACAAGTCACGTGAAGCATTCCCAAGGTCGAACGCGATGCACTGAGAGGACTAAGAGCCGATAGATTACTCGTTATCGTACCCGCGTACAAGGTGCGCTACACTTTCGTATTGCACAGGACAGACAACCAGACCATCTGAGAACGAGAGTTTACTGTCTTGGAAATATCAGTTTCCCATCCGGTTATATGCTGTTTCTTACGCAAACCCATCCGGGCAAAATCGTTGAAATGTGAAAGCAAAGCTGCGTGGCAAACCGTAGATAAGTCAGATGTAATTTGCCTGATTGATCGACGCAGAACAAAAACCCGATGATGTCAGATCCCTGAAGTGCGCATATGCATCCTTCCCCTCCGGCCCATTGTGTCACTCGAAAGCAGCCTAACCTATAGACGGGCAGAGTGAATGTGTATCAGGATTCTGACCGCTTATTTGCGAGCCACAGTGAGTTCGTCAACAAGACTATGGGAGCAAACGAATTGTGAACGTTCCCCGCCAAATTACTTTATCTCATAATTTGGTGACACGTTGAAATTTTCTTCTATTCTCCATGCTATGGCAGTCAAGACCATTGAGGCATCTTTTCAAATTCAAGACGCCCCAAACACAGTATTGATTTGGACACTTAATGTCTGACGAAACAGTCTACGAAAAGATTAAATTCACATGCATGAAGCACTTATTTCTGGGCTCATATCCTATAAAATAATGGAGCGGTTATAATTGTTGATTTTTAAGTACAAATATACCGGGAAATACGAGTTGTGATATGAAACTGACAATTGGCACTTCAGAAGAAGTAGATGCGAACGCTGGGACAAGAACTTTATTCGCTTGACATTTGGGATTCCAACTTGAACCCATCATCAGAGACCGTATCAGATACGGGTTATTCGTACACAGGGAGTTGCAATATTTATAGGATGCCGTCGCTATGCCACTGCACGCATACAGCAATAAACGGCTCCCCTTCAACGACGACGACTGCGCTCTGGTGTGCTTATTGTTTGATGGCCTGCATGCGGCTCGTTATCCACTGAAATTTTGTCACCCATGTTGGAGGATGACGTGATGATTGCTTGGCCATCTGGCTCACTGGCACAGGCGTTGTAAAATGTGTTGGTCGCACACAGACCAGCATTCGGCGTCAGGTAATGAGACCAAAGGACACACTGCCGTGGCAAGAAATATCGGGAATTGTTTATCGGATCTGGTGCAGTCGTGGGCAAAGCAACTACGTCGGAGTAACTGGACGACTGCTTTGGACGCGAATTGCCGAATACGCGGCAGCAGTGTGGTAAAATGATGCCAATTCTCAAATCGCAGCTCATTCGGTGAGAACTGGCTAAAAATGCAAGTTCAACGAAGCCGATATTGTTGCAAGTGATGATAATCGCGTGAGCTGCGAGTGCTTGAGTCAGGGTTTATTGGCCCTCAGTCTATTAAAAAGTGCAATTACCTACCAAAACCATATTCGGTATTGAGACTCATTTAGCCCAGAGAAATCGGCCACTCGGGGAGCGCTCAAGTAAAAACATTTTCTAAGGCCAGTGCCAGTGAGCCAATGGCTGAGCAATCATCACACCACCCTCTAACACGGGTGACGAAATTTCAGTGTATAACGACCCGCATGCCGACCATCAAACAATGGGCGCACCAGAGCGCAGTCATCATCGATGAAGGGGGAGCCGTTAATTGCCGTAGATGTGCAGTAGCATAACGACGGCATCCTATAAATACTGTAACCCCTGTGTAAAAATTGCCCGTATCTGATACTGTCTCTGATGATGGGTTTGAGTTGGAATCCGAAATGTCAGGTGAATAAAGCTCTTGTCTTAGCGATCGCACCTTCTTCTCAACACAAAAATCAGGATAGGGACCGAATTAAAAGATTTATCAGGAGGGAAAAATTTCGAAGACAAGCCAAATGTGTTTAGCTTCATGGTTATCGTATGCTAAAAAGAGATGTTTTGGCCTGGTCAGTCCTCTCCTGCTTGGTTCTTGTATAAATATATTTACCCACTGGTGACTTTTAAGTCACTTGGACGATCTTTTTATCTCTGCTCGGCTCTCGAATGAGTGCTGCATAGGTAGTAAAAACTATTCAACATTGTTCGGAGATATCAATGTCTTATAGGCAGATAGATATTGCAGACAACGCAAGGGAGCTTAGAATGGTTATGTGTTTCATTGTATGATTGGTGAGCGTCCAGCTACTACACTAAGGTTTTTTCAAGTAAACGAATTAATTGTGGCTGGTAGTCATCTGGTGGATTCTAAATTGATTACTTGGGAAATTCTGCTTGGGCAGTCAGCTTACTTAATCATAATTGGTGCATTCCATACGTTGCAGTAAGCTGGGCGGGTAACTTGACCCATGTGAGATTAAACTCAGAACTCCCGATGGGGTCTCCTAGCTCAGTTGGCTAGAGCGTTGGCTATACCAAAGCCTTCCCCTTGCTCGCGTGGGTTCCAATCCCACCGAGGTTGCTGAGTTTTTTCCAAGTGGATCAATGGAATTAATTTTATAAACTAAAAGCAGCTATTAGCTATAAGGGGTGACTTTCCAACGTCCAACTTTTGGAAAAAGCTATAAATTGGCAAAAGGCCGTCTTTTCATTCATTTAAACGAGAAACAGTATATTTGACACACAATCACACACAGGTAAATTGGCTACTGTAGTTTCTTGCGCAATAAAACTCGCAATATCAAGCAGAATTTTGCAAAAAATAGCGGCACTAAATTAAAAATATGCTTAATCAGGGTATATTGTACAATCCTGCTTGTTGTACGAGATCATTTCATTAAGGATAGTATTAATGAACATCAGCAGGAAAATTTGGTATAGATTGAAAATTTTAAAAAAATATGCAAAAGCTTCTTTGTTTATTCTGCCAACTAGGAGAAAATATGTGCAATGGTGTACGTTTTATTCAAAAATATGCTTTCAAATATATCAGAGGCTAATACATATTCGTTTTCATTATTTGGTGCCTTCAGCGCTAGGAGATTTGCAATGTCTTGCATTGGAGCCCACGTCAACTGCCTTCATCTTAAACTCATCTGCTGCAAAGTCACCCGTTGAGGTTTTTTAACAAATTTGATTACCTCTATTATTATGCATTTAAGTCAAGGTTGCTAGTTACAGTCTTCCACGCATGTGATTTTCATTTTGACTGATTAAACGATAATGTGTGTTTGTGCAGCTTCCTATGACTATATCTGCCCTGGAGATAACATTTTTCGTTCTGAATCTCTCAGTTCCATATTCTATAGAAGTACCTACCTACTTAATTGGATTAGGTGCTGAACTCCAAGCAAAAACAGACTTTTGGTGGTGAAAACCAAATACTGTCTATAGACTGCGCTGGAAAATGCTTTAAATCATTGACAGCACGAAGTGGCTCGCTTGACGCACAAATCAACCACATTTTTATATGTATGGGGTGTTTGCATTCCAGGCTAGAAGACAAATCTACCTGCAACCGAGACGCAATGAAGTGCCATTATTGGATTTAAAAGTCGTTGGATTGAACTATTGGCATAGTTCCAGTATGTGCCTTAGTTCGTTGTCAGTCTTTCTTAGTCCTCCAATTGCAGACATTTCAGTAACAGAAATTGACAGATAAACCATGACAATTTACGACCTCCACCACGTGCCCTAAGGATTGAACGCAAGAGCATTGCCTTGTGGGTAAATTAGTTTGCTAAGCAGTTTCTGTGAGCTACATTAAAAAGCTTCGGGTATAAATTTGCATAAATTCTCATGAATTCAAATGTGATAGAGTTTTTATATAATTGCTGCCTTCGAACGTACTTCCTCCACGCTCCAAGGCGCGCCTGAAACTAGCACAAGTTAAACGTAACAGGATCATAAAATCAGTGAATACTAATCCATTACTTGTAGTGTGACCCTAATGAAACAACGGGATAGCAATATTGAACTACGCAATAGAAACATAACACCTCATTCTTTAATAGAGATGAAGATCTGATACCGTGGAACTAATGACGCAGCCACTTTAAGCTTGCTTGTGTAAGCCCTTGATCACGAATCTTTGCCCATATCGAGTGACTCAAAACTTTCGGCAAGAACACACGTTGTGGTCCCACTCGCGGAACAAAGGATAGGTCAGCGAGTAAAATGGAATCCCTGGTACTCGGGGTTTTATGGGTGAGGCAAAATGAGGCAAAGGGGAGCGCTAACCTTACCCTAACAGTTGTGGTTGTAAGCGTTAGTATTCGGTGCCGGGTTGGGTGGCAGGCACATAAATTTGTGATGCCGTCACGTGCATGGCTGGCGAGAACCGATGGCTTTACGCCACGTGATGTTTTCCTAGATAACCTGATCAACTTTCTTATGGACCATCGACGGGAACAAAAATGAAGCCGCTTCTGCGCGCTCTTTCATTTCCACAATAAAACTGGTTCGATTCGGAACTACTACGGCGGCCTAACGGTCACCGCTTGGAAAGTTGCCATTTGATCCAATAATTCGGTCCTTCTACGGCCGTGACCATTCTATCCCGGCTAGGTTGGTGCGTCATGCTGTCGCGTATTACACGTTGGCCTATCCTATGTTCTCTGGGTGGAATCGCATATTACGTTCTTGCCAAACTTTTCTCTTCCGCTTATCCATCGTGCGCATTATGTTGACTTTTATACAAGAGGTTTACACTACCTTGTGCGCATGCTATAGGCTGCTGTATTGTTCAACTTTTCACACTTGAATCAAATGCTCCTGCCTGTTTGACTATTTCAGGAAATCTGTGCGCTTTTTGAGCAGCAGTAACAAGCCTGAAAATATCAGGATACAAGAAAATTCACAAAACAGTCTAAAAATTCTCATATTTTTAAGAGGCACCAGACCGAAGCAATTGGTTCAAGTACCAGATTTAACGAACGTGGAAGTTGTTGCAAACAGAGTGTAATAAATGCAGTTTTGTTTGCTTTCCTATCAGCGAAGATATAAAGTCTGAATTCCAATAATATATCAGGAAAACATTTGATTGGGGTTCTTTTTTTATGCTATTTAGTCGTTAAACGGGGATTATGTTATATTTACTTCTCAAAGCATACCAATAACGTCTGGTTAATACTTGCAAATTCCTAATATCTATTATTTATCCACCTGCTACAAAAGCGCAAATCAACTCAAGCGATGGGAATTTTCATAAATCTACATACTGCGAACTTTTCCTTTATGGGCATTTATTAGCATTCTATTGGCTTGCGCAATATAGTTTTCTAGTGGCCCTATCGTCCTTCAGAAAAACGAAATTCATAAAGCATGATTGTGCATTCAAACAACTACTTACTGGCGCAATTCACAACCCTCCATGCTTTTTCCATTATAACTGTACTATTAACAGAAGCCTCTGATGACGCATGCTTACAATTCTTGCCACGTTTCTAATTTCAAACATATTCTTCACATTTGTTTGTACGGTGGTTACTACTTTTCATTTTGGACCATTTTGTAATTACCTGGAGTCAACTTCGACTACACAAAAATATAGAAACGCGAGTGCTTTTGATTGGGAATTATAATTTAGCTTATCTATGTACGATACAAAACGGTCAAGCTATGGCATTACTATACATAAGGTAAAGACATTTTCTTCAATTATCACGCCCAAAATAATGGGCGCTATCAGTGTTATAAGTAGGTATTATCTATTTATTTGCTGGCAGGAAGAAACATATGAGTATATGTTAACCCCGTTGCCAGTACCTTGATATCTCACATGTGGTTGTCTAGTGACAAAACATCCGCCTATATTGAACTAAGCAAAGCATGTCATAAATCGTCAATTCTATCACCGATGAAAAGAAGAGTGCTAAAACAGTATTTTATTCGATGTAGATTTCAAATTCCTGATCGAATACCAGAGAGAAAATCAAACACGGATACTTCACGAAACAAGGGATTACAGAGAAATATTGGAATCAGTTGCTATGTAACGATATATAAATATGGCTGAATAAAGCGAAGATGCATGTCCCCGGACATAAATGAGAAGAAAAGCCGATCTCAGGGACTATAGGTGTATTGTCCTGACGTTTCAAAAGCATACAAGCTTCCATCGTCGGAGGTGAGTATCGTACCGCGTCTCACAGTATTTATAGGGAATGATAGCCATTTTTGTAACACAGCGTTGATTGAACGGGTTAACCTTAACAGTGTACACTACAGGAGGACAGGGTGGGGCATTCCATAATTGGCTTTGGCGTTCGTTGCCGGCATACACACAGGAAGTAGCTCTGTAGTCACCAGGGTGCAGAAGGGGAGGAGGAAATTTCTGTCAGTTGACATGTCTCTCGTTGACGAGGGCGGTCATTGTCTGAGACCGCATTAACCTTAATTGGCGCTCTGGCCTGATAGTCATGTTTAGTCCCGGAGTGCATAGCAATACGTAACCGGAAAACGAAGTACCGAAGAGTTACGCGGCCGCTGCACAAAGATAAAGTGAATGGCCACAGCCGTAAATCAGCCAGTCATACCGCAATCCCGTGACCCTATATTCGGGAACCCACGACGTTTGGGTAATTGAAATGTACCACCGGTTTACATTGAACCGCCGTTTTACCGGTTGTCGGGGAATATATAATATAAAAGGTGGCGTCTCACCGATCTCGTTATAAAGCGGGTTAAGCGCACCTTATTTGATTACGGATTGGCGAACACCGATGCGAAGTGTAAAAAGCGTGTCCGGGTGATCCCAAAACCTGGGAGCTGCATACATTTCGTGATATGGTTTTATATGGAATGACCCCGTTTAAAAGCTAACATTTTAAGCCGCATAAATCAGTTTGAGGTTTTTTTACTGGTAACTGTTGCGCAAACCCACAGGAGTAATCTTATCGAGGATAAATCACGTCCGACGTTTTTCGCCAATTTTTCATGCTTTCTTTAGAGATGCTGGTTTTTGGAAGGTGGGAAACATAAATAAGGTTAATGTTTCCCCAATTCAATACAAGAGACACATTTCGGCTTAGATATTGGCAATTGTTATTCGTCCACAACTAATAAAATTGCATTGGTCATAATAATCCCAGGACATCGGACGGTTTGCGTCGTCGAGTGGTAGTAATCGAAGTTTTACACAGGCGCACATTAATGAAACTAAAAGCGAATTCCAGAGGTTATGAGGTCGAAGTGCTAATTACTTCAAGGTGATCGCTCTTCTCATCTAGGATCAGTAAGTCATCTAGAGTTAATGGGCGAAAGTTTTTTACGTGTCTTCTGATAGCAAAAGGTGTGAATACGAATTCCACTGTTGGTGATGTTCAACGACCTTTTTGCCCACCACTGGATATGGAATCCACGGCCTCGAGGTAGCTGCATGACGACCATAATTAAGTCGAAATGCTAAACGAACCCTCCGTACGTGGTCCTTCAATCAATGCAGATGGATAAACGAAACGGCGCAGGGGAAGTTAAATGGTCCTGACACCAACTGACCAGGCGTGTATTTTGTCTACTTAAGGAATGTTTGAACCCAATGACCGGGTTAAATCATCGGTCCTCCCGTCTAGACTTGAGGCAAGGTTGGCTAACAATGGCAATTCAGCCTAAGCTAACCATCCGGTCAATCATCTCTATTGCCAGTGCCACTTCCCTTTTTCAACCTTACAACTCACAGCAGTATGCAGAGGTGGAAGGTTGTAAATTGATACTTCTAGAATCCAGTAGTTTTAGCAAATTCAGACCACCCACTACCACTATTAATACATACCCGATCGCAACCCACAGGATAATGAGCCCTTAGCTCAACGGTTAGCCCGTGGGCCTTCTAAACACCAGGTCACGGGATCGAGTCTCGGGGGTTTTAACACCTAGGCTAGAGTCTGGCGGGTTGACGACAGCTAATAAGCCAAAATGGCCCTTCCCATCTCAATTTCCTTGTCGGCCATGTTATTCTGCCTATAATGCATGGGCTGGCTTTTCAGAGCTTGTGGTAAATTATTTACTGCTTTCTTACCCTACTCGGGGAGATGTACTGACCGCACACCACCGGTGGACAACATAAATTTGGGGGGCAGTTAGCTAGTTGCTTACTTCGTTAACTTTGAGAATTTCAAAGTACACGTATCCTTTTCGTCTTCTGAAACGTGTTCATTTCAAGCCCTGCAACCTACCACGACTAGCACCGGACTCGCCTACTTTCTCTACTAACCCCACATGTGGTTAGCTGCAGCGTACCGCGTCGTTCAATAGCGACGAAAAAACAAACGCAATTCGTTTACACCCTTCTTCTCTACGCCCGGACTTTTAGACCAGCTCGTAAAACCTCGATCTTTTTAACCTGTCTAGACCACCTCTCGCCATCACTCATTGGTTCTTTTTCAGCTTAAGTTGACTTGCTGCGACCTTCATTGTAGCTGCTTAGGGCCACTCCGCGGCATTGCTTTTTACTTTGACGGTTGGGTTCGTTCTGCAGGTAATCCATCACCACGACCTCCTTGTAATTGGTCATTCCACCCTTCCCCTGTCTTCATCGACGGAAACACTCAATGTGTCAAACCAAGTTCGCATACGTCATGGAGAGCTTGCTACTATCGCAGTTGTAGTTAAGGTGAACTGCGAAGAGGAAGAAGGCTTGAGGTGCTTCCACTAAGATTCCCTCTTCATGAACTTTTTTTCCGAATTTTACGGCAAATGTTTCCATTCAATAAAGAAGTAGCAAAACCACCAGGTAAGCAGTGCATTAATTTGAGTTTTCAAAAATATCCTTTGTGGTGAAACAGCGACCCGGTACATATGCTAGCTCAGATTCCTTTGCCTGAGTAAAGTTGACAGCACCAGCTGCATGTGCAGACTTCAAAAGTGGAGGACAGTTACGTTGGGATGTTGGCGCAGCCTGCCTACGTCTAATAATGTTGTTATTCGTTGAACTCGTTTTGCTGCTGTTATTTGCACTTTTGTCCCTAATCACTTTGCATGCGGAAGCTTCGGACAAACCTGGCCACACAGGTAATCCTACCATACGAATTTCGAGCTTCTCTGGCATTCCATAATCGTCTCCTAGGGGGACAAAACTCACCACTATAAGTCGACTGGAAAATCCAGAAGGCCTTTTAATGGGCCAAATCCCAGAAACAGGGGAATTGTGATTAAATCAAAGCGTACGCACACTATGATGATTAAGTGGATTATTGTGTCGGACAGTTGGTTGCGTGAATGCAAATACTGAACTTAAACTGTGCAGCAGTCGACAATTTTTCCGTGCCATAGCCATAAACATTCCTCTGATATAAGATTTTCGTACCTACTCGCAAGTATGCTATTTACTCCCAAACCTAAAGGATGTTGCAATTAGTGCGTGCGGATATTCGCGAACGTTCTTGGGTTATATGCAGCATCCAGACAGCAGCAGCGGTTTCAACTCGTTTCTAAAGTACTTTCGGAATGGCCCTGGCAGCAAAGTATTTTTTCAACTCCTTGAAAGTTGGTTCGCTCTCTTTTGCTTGAAATATTCACCACTGCACCAATTATTTATACACTTCAGTGCACCCATGCTCGCGCTTGTCACGGGTTATCCAAACTATGGGTTGCTTTTCCGCAGTACCTACGTCGACTACATGTTTTGCTTCCACCTAGTTGAATAGTTGCCGAAGAACGGAAAAAAGTGTGGTTTTCTCCTGCAAATGCAAAAAGGGGTTACATATACCATGGACGAAATTTCCGTAGGCCATCGTTTCAGGTAGTCTTAAATCACCAAAATAGCACTTAAATAAACAGCCATAGGTTCTGAGGATATTCAGGTTGAGGGGATTAGGGCTCGTCAGAAGAATTGAAGGTGGTGGAATGCACTTGCGATTGATGGGTTCATGTCGGTGAGACTGGGGTTGAGGTTGAAGAGAATGCAGAATGCCTACTACGTTCAGCAGATAAGGCTGGACCTTTCATTTTATGTGCTTTGACATTTTCTCTGTAGCAGTGCATCAGGAAATATGTTCATGGGAGAAGATGATTTTCATCCTTTGTATGGTTCTGAAACGTTAGAAAGCACTTTCTCTTTAGACAAAACGAGCCCTAATAGCAGAACCTGTTCAAAGTTTCCTGTCAAACTTTATGTGTTTCTTTGGCCTACTAGAATTACATGTCATGAATCAAGTGAGAACTGGGTGTCCGTCCAAGTCATCTAAGGGAGCCTTTGTTGCAAGGTCTGTTCAAAGGTTTCGAGAAAATAGCGTATTTATTATAGGATTATCGGAAAATCCCACGAGTTTGAGGCTTACTGATAATGATTTGTAATCCAGCGTTAGGAGCTGTGAACTTTCGAGACAAAATCTGCGTATTTCATTGTGCTGTGGGAGTACTATAAAGGGATCAAACGATAAAGGCTTGAGTGGCCGGGTTATCCACTTCTCTTTACTTTTTACGCCCAAGAGTCTTGCAACCTGTTTGTGTTTGCGCAAAGCAGTTTTATATGAGATGAATAGCATCACCGATAATGACATGGAAAACTGAACTTGTCAGTGCTGACTTATTAGTCATAATCAACCAGTCATACCCAACCCCTGAGGCTCAAACCCCTGGCCTGTTGCTTAGAAGTCCGGCGATCTAAAAACTGAGCCACGGCTTCTTTGTCCTGTCAGTTACGATCGGGTATGCTAATAGTGGTAGTGGGGCGCTCACCGATCGCAACCAACAGGTCAACGAGCCTGTGACTCGGTGGTTAGAGCCGAACTTCTAATCAACAGGCCACGGGTTTGAGCCTCGGGGGTTGTAAGATTTGGGTACGACTGGCTAAGGACGGCTAATAAGCCAGGAGTGGCCAATTCACTCTCCCTTGTCTTTGTTAGTACTAACATTCTGCTGTGCGGTTGCTGTCGAGGCTTGAGAGTGAGTCCCAAATCACAACGGGAAGAGTATGTCCCATAACGCAATCGGTGAGCGCCCCACCACCACTGTTATGTCTGCTCTTATTGTGAAGCAGAGTGGCATCACGGTTAACTTCAGATGGATGAATAATATGCGTGGGAATATCGTGTACAATACATAGGTATGCTCCAAATTGGTTTCTTAATGGCATGCAAACCAAAATAAGACATTCATCCTGTAAACCCTGAACCTTGCCAAATTTGTATGTTACCAAATAAATGTGAAACATTTTGAGCATTGGCCCACATTTCAGAGCCCTCAGCGCCTGCATGTCAATACTGTCAATACAATACCGGCGTCCTTAACTGTTCCCCTTATTTTTTTCTCCTCTGTTCCCATTAAGGTGATTATCACAAAGTGTGCTGATCAAGATCTTTTAGCCTAACTTTCCAGAGATTTGTATTCCTCCAATTAGGGTGGTGAAATAAGAGTCCGACGGCCACAAGCGACAAATTTCACCACCTTTTCTACTGAGTGGGCGCAGGATGACGACTACTGCGTGACTTCGTTTACAGTGATGGTAGACTTACGCAGCATCTTTTACATTCTCCCCTTCCCTTTATCACTTGAGCCCGGTGTCAGGGCAGAACAAAGATGATCGGAGGCTGGATCACACACCATGGCTCGCAAAGCTTAGCAGACCCCACATGACCTTGCTCCTACAATATCTACCATGCGAGTGAAAGGGGTGCTCGGATCTTACATATTTAGGAGTACAATAAGTGCCACATTAAGAAGGAAATACTGCAGCCCGACTTCGAGTTTTTGGAAGAACTGAGGTATCCTGTCAGTTGACAGCCTGTCAGGAACGATTCAAGCTACCGAAAATGACGGGTTGATCCAGATTCAAAAGAAAACGTCAGGGGGTGGGGCGTGTAGGTTCTCGCAAACTGCTCCCACTAGCTTCGTTATTCTCCTCCGAGTGGGACGCCTGAGCTGATACCAATGACCTACCTTGCTTCAGCCAGATGCAATGAGCCGAGAATCAACACCATAAATGGCTGCCGACTACAAGTAATCTTGCTCTTGATCGCGAATACAGCACGCATCATCTTTTTCGCGCACCCCTTCCCTCCAGCCAAGCACTGTCGTTTGGGAATTTTCGAGCCCAGCCCAGAACTTAATTGTCTTTCCTTTTAGCGGGAAAGCAGGATCCATGAGAGAGCAGTGCCATCAGGTATCATGAGGAAGCAATTTCGTTTTGGAAGGCTTATACTGCCTCAGTAATGACACCTCTACAGTGTGTGACAGTTCCTCAGGGGTTCTGCATGAGACCGACAATGACGACAGTGTATAGCCTATTCGGTCAAATGTGCATGTACATAAACAGAAAACAGAATATCAAGCAGTATTTATGCAAATATCAAACGATGATAAATGCAAAATCCCAATGATGGGCCTGTGGTCATTTAGTCTGCGTATATCTCACTTATCTAAGAGAAGTACTTTGGTAAAGATTAGTTTGCATGAAACGCGGAACAGGCAGGTGTGTGTATGTGCGTGCGTTGTCGGTCCAGTGCGTGCGTTTGTCCGCCATGAAGGACTGGCAAACTGAGAGTCAGGCGGTAATGGCTCCAACTAAATGTGGATTTTATGGCACTCCCACTCAGTTGGGATACGAGCCACCCCTCTCTTCTCTTGTTGTGTTCTTTATTGGAGTAGGACCACAGTGCGTGGGCCTGCGCTCTCTTCCCTCTCCGGCTGTCTTGACTCTTTCTTCACACCGGGTCCAGATGGGGTACTGGAACAGAGAGTGGGGTCGATGCAGCGCAAGTATACTCTCAATATAATCCAGCGCGAGTTACAGTCGCTGCACAGCATACGGTGGACAACGTCGAACACGATGGTCGAACTAGCGTGCGTGTGCGGCGTAGGTAGGTGGAGTCTTTCATTCGTTGACAAACGCTCACCGATCACTAACAGAACTCACTCGCACTGCTCTGACTAGAGGTTCAATCTCGAGCCCCGCCAGACGCCGCACAGCGGCTAGAAGTAGAAGACGCAGATGAATATTGCTGGTAAAGACAACAGAGAAAGAAATGGCCAATTGTGGGCTATTAAGCCGTAATCAGTCAGCCATATCCAACCATAGGTGGTGCACAACCCCAGCGTTGAACTCGCGACCCGTTGATCAGAAGTCTAACACGCTAACAATTGAGCAACGGGCACACTGTACTGCCGGTAAAGATCGGAAATGCGGACTTCAATTCGTTGAAGAAGGCTCATCGATCGCTAACAAAACTCACTGGTTCCGTTCTGCATTAAGGCCAACTTTAGACACAAGTCGCAGTCACACAGTGGCAAGTAGTAAAAGACGCAGATGACTATTGCCGGCAGCGGCAAAGGAGCATGGAATGGCCATTTCTGGGATGTTAGCTGTCGTCAGCCATTCATACCCACACCTAGGTGGTGCACCACCAGAGAAACGAACCCAGGACACGTTGATCAGATGTTCAACGCGCTAACCATTGAGCAATTGGCTCGGTTGCCTGTCAGTTTAGTTCGGGAATATTGACTTGCATTCGTTGACATAGGCGTTTCGATCGCTAGCAGAACTAACTCGTTCCGCTCGGACTTGAGGCGCAATCTCGAGCCCCGCCAGCAGCCAAACAGCGGCTATTAGTGCAAGAGACCGATGAATCTTGCTGAAACACTGAAGAGAGACGGAAATGCCCATTTCTAGGCTATTAGCCGTGGTCAGTGAGCAATACCCAATCCTAGGGGTGCACCACCAGAGGATCGAACCCGCAACACGTTGATCAGAAGTCAAACGTGCTAACCTTTGAGCAAAGGGCTCGTTTGCCTGTCGGTTTAGATCGGGAATATTGACTAGCATTTGTTGACATAAGTGTTTCGGTCGCTAAAAGAACTCATTCCTGGCGTTCTGCCTTTAGGCACAAGCAAGAGCCCTGTCAACAGCCAAACACCAGCTATTAGGGGGAAAAGACCGATGAATATAGCCAACCAAGTCAGCGGGGACCGGAATGGTCTTTTATGTCTTAGTAGCCGTGGGCAGACAGTCATAAGCAGCTTCAGATTGCGCACTTCCTGAGGATCGAACCTGTGAACGGTTGGTTAGATGTAAAACGCGCTAACCATTGAGCAACGAGCTAATTGTGTGGCCAGTTTACATGGGGAATATTAACTTTTGTTCAATGACAAAAGCTCACCGATCCCTAGCAGAACTCACTCTTTCTGCTCTTAATTAAGGCGCAATCTCGAGTCCCGCTTGCATTCTTGACATATGCTTACCGATCGCTAAAAGTTCTCACTCATTGCGTTCTTCCTTTAGGCGCATTCTCGAGCCCGCAGGCAGCCAAACACCAGCTATTAGTATAAGAGACAGATGAATATAACAAACCAAGTCAAAGGACACCTGAATGGTCTTTTGCGCCTTATAATCCGTTGGCAGACAGTCATACCCAACCCTTGGTTAAGCACTACCCGAGGACCGAACCTGAGACACGTTGGTCAGAAGTACAATACGCTAACCTTTGAGCAACGGGCAGGTTTGCCTGTCGGTTTAGATCGGGAATTTTGACTTGCATTAGTTGAAATAATCACTTCGATAACTAAAAGAACTCATTCGTTGCGTTCTGCCTTAAGGCGCAATCTCGTGCCCGCCGGCAACCAAACACCAGCTACTAGTAGAAGAGACAGATGAATATAACCAACAAAGTCAAAGGAGACCGGAAAGGACTTTTTTGTCTGATTAGCTGTCGTCAGCCAGTCATACTCAACCACAGGTTGTGCACCACCGAAACGAACCCGCGACCCGTTCATCAGAAGTCCAATCGTCTAACTATGGAGCCACAGGCTCGTTGTCCTGGATGTTTAGATCGAGAATATTGACTTGAATCAAATGACATACGCTCAAAGACCACTAATGGAACTAAGTTGTTCCGCTCCAACTTGAGGCGCAATCTCGAGCACCGCCAGCAGCCAAAAAGCGGCTATTAGTAGAAGAGACTGATGAATATTGCTAAAACAGTGAAGGGAGATGGGCGTACCCATTTCCGGGATAGTAGCCATGGTCAGCTAGCCATGCCCGACCCTTGGTGATGCACCACTCGTGGATCGAACACGCAACACGATGAGAAGAATTTTAACGTGGTAACCATTGAGCAACGTATTCGTTGTCATGTCGGTTTAGAGCGGTAATATTAAATTGCATTCGTTGAAATAAGCTCACTGATCGCTTAAATATCTCACGCGTTGCACTCTGCCTTTTGGCGCAATCTAGAGCCCTGTCAGCAGCCAAACACAAGCTTTCAGTGGTTGCCTGTTCGTGACCATTGCCACCCATACGGAGCTTGTTTGCTTCGGGAAGCCAATAGATTGGTGTGTGCCTATTCCTGTTTAAATAAATACCCGATCTGCAGCGACAGAGAATGACAGGTTGTGAGGCACTGATGAACTTCGGTTCGATTAAGTGCTTATGACCCATCTGCTAGACCCAGTGTGTAGACTGTCTGCACCGTACTCGAGCGCATGTTTGTGTTTCCAGTCGCAGCTGGTAGTCAGGGTTAGGATTGGCTGAATGAAGAAAGAATAAGCCTGAAACAGATTGTATCAATCTACCCATATTTTCTGTCGTCTCTCCTGTCTGCCATTATAACTTGGCCAACTTCGGCCAGGTAATTGGTTGCCTGTTCATGACCTTTGCCACCCATACAGAGCTTGTTTGCTTCGGGAAGTCAATAGATTGGTGTGCGCCTATTCCCGCGACCTTTGGTATTTGAGTCGAACGCTCTACCATCCCAGGTGTTCCACACTTGGGATTGGGTATGACTGGCTGATGACGGCTAATAAGCCAGAAATGGCCATTCCGGTCTCCCTTGTATTTGTCGGTTCCACATTATCAACATATGCTACACGTCGCTATGCGACTGCCTGTGAGTACTCAAGTCTGAGTTCCAGGGCACAACGGAACATGAATGTTCCTTAAGCAGATCGGTAAGCCACACACTATCATCAAATTCCCGATCACAACAGACAAAACAACGAGCCCGTGGCTCAATGGTAGAGCGTTCGATTCAAATACCAAAGGTCGCGGGTTCGAATCCCAGGTGTTCCACACTTGGGATTGGGTATGACTGTCTGATGACGGCTAAAAAGCCAGAAATGGCCATTCCGGTCTCCCTTGTCTTTGTCGGTTCCACATTATCATATATATATATATATATATATATATATATATATATATATATATATATATATGTACTGAAATATCGGCATCCCAAGAAATTTAATTAAATAAAGTTGAGTTCTTTGGGAACAAAATAACTTTATTGTGTAAATTTTCGAATCTGGTGCCCCAGTTCGTCATCAGACAAATGGGAGATGTACAGAAAACAGTTAACCTTAAATAATGCCTAACACAAGATTCTATGGTTGGCTAAAGTTTGAGCCAATAGACAT